>JAAVUA010000148.1:0-224535 GCA_014898875.1 Fusarium miscanthi
TCCCGGCCCATCCCCTTCAACCGAGCCAATCGGCGTAGAGAATGCGACCAGTGCCTCCGAAAGCCGTCGCGGCTCTTCATCTGCCCAGCCCGACAAACGAAAGCGTAATGCGAGTCGATCTACAGCGTCGAAGGCTCCAAGACGCGCGTCAACTCGGAAGACAGCCAAAGCAGAAGCAGTATCAGAAAAGCCCAGAGGACGCGGCATGGGCAAAGCAGTCGCAAAGCCGCAACCTCCGAAAACTCCGTCTCCAGAGCCGGAGGAGGAATCCTACGGGTACAGTAGAAAGGTCCAGGAGCGAAACCGCGTCGCCTCCAACAAATTCCGCATCAAGAAGCGCGAAGACGCCAAGAAACTTCGAACCGACGAACAAGACATGGAACAAGCAAACCGCGACCTGTCAAGCTGCGTGTCTGACCTCACGATGCAAATATACAACCTCAAGATGAGACTCCTACAACACACCGACTGCGAGTGTCACTTGATTCAAGACTACATCGCGAACGAAGCACACCGATACATCCAAGACATTAGCGAAGGAAAACAGAAACATGCGACGCCACCGATTTGCCCCTTTCCCCAGCACAATTGAGAAGAGGCCCCTCTGCACGATTATGAGACACGAAGACGATGATTACGACGAGTCGATACGATAAAAGGATCGGTCGATGTTTGCATGTATTTATTAAAATGCCGCGGGGGAGTCTGGGACTTTTTCGGCCTAAGGGGAATATCGAATACGATGGGATGATATCAATGCTACACCTCTTGTGGTCTTTTCTTCTGTGCGACTCTGGGATTGACGAGCTCAAATGGCGTTTGGATATTTTACTTGTATCAAATTACCTGAGTAGAATACTAAATCTACATTCTCGTCAAATTTCGCTGCGAGGCAGTCAAAGAGCACGATCGTCGGGTGGGCAAGGCAAGGCATCCAACTGTCGCATGTATCCCAGGATCGTGTTACTCAAGCCACACACAAGTTCAAAACGAGGAAATAATAATAACAGAAACAATTTTCGCGACGTTGAACTCTTGTTGTCGCCACCCGGGGATCCCCGGGGATTTAACTGGACAGAACTCCTGGCATGGTCGATGAATTTCGTAGCTCGGAGAGGCCCCAGCCCAAAGATTGGCTGGGTTGAAAGTCACAAGGTTACAATGGTTGTCGGAAATACATATCATGGCTGGCGCTGACTTTGACTGTCGAGTTTTGCAGCAGTTTCTTATGCTGTTGATGAGGCAAAGAGATACCAATTGAGAGCGGAATGGTAGTACAATCACAGCCATGGATGCATGTATGACTCTCGTTCCACCGCCAACAATCTTACATGCTTTTGCCAACTCTAATAAATGGGCTCATCAGTCTCACTTCTCGTAACTGCACCAACAGTCAACCCAAAAGGACCCTTCGATCTGTTCTATTCTATTTCCGGTATAGACGTAGATTGGAGAAAGCTCCGACGCCCCAGGGTTTCTGACAAGCTTGACTTCCACCCACAGACAGTGTCACTCCTCCCACACATCGAAACGCGTACGTGTAATCTTAGCCATGGCCGATTTTACTAGAATCGAATCGAGATCGGGCGCAATGTGCGCGATTGATGGCACAACAGCCCAGATAATGTTGGGGTTCTGCTAGCGATACCCTCGCGAGAAAGCCAGAGGATTGGTTGCCTCAATATTTGGCCAATCGCGTCTATGCGGACGAGGCTTCCGTGGACTGAAAGGGCCAATCATTGTGACACGGACGAGGCATCCGTGTCCAATCATAATCCTTGGACCTTAGCTCGCAAGATCTACAGATGATGTCTCGCAAGACAAGCAGAGTGTTACTACATATTGTATTGTGAGCGTAGTGTCATCCAGCTGCTGGCTAACATGATTTGGTCTTGTGCCATGGGACTTCTGTAAAAGCATTGGTAAGAACGTATTGGAAGCTGGTGAGTTTGTTCTTTGGCGAAAGGGACATCATATATTTCGTGGTACCGCCGTCTACTGCTCCTTTCCACGGAGAGCTTTGATCCAGACAGCCCAACCATAACATGCGATATGGCAAACCTGCAGTCATGCAAAGACCAGTCCAAGTACTATTCTCAAGGCCAAGCTCAGCCGCACGTAATTATGGCCTCACCCGCCAAGCCTGCATAGTTTGGCAATGATATTCGCATTTGTCCGACGAAACTTGGAAATCATACATGACAGATTGAAGTAATGCCGTCCGTGACGACAGCCTTGCGACATTTTCCGGCTGTTACAGACTTATGATTGGCCTTGAACGCGTACTTGCGGGTTATGGATCCGCAGTGTGATCTTTGCTCTCCCCTTTCCTTGAATGCCAGTCACAGCGAAAAGTGTAAAATATGGTAACATTGATGTAAAGACTATGTAAGCAACTATTATAACTTGCCTATAAAGAACTGAAATCGTCCTGCTCACTTATTTCACTCTTTCTTTCGTTTCTAGATACGTCTGTGTCCGTAAAGTTCGCCTCTCGTCATCGATCCACGCCACGAAATTTCGAACAATCACGCAAGTCTCGAAAAACATACAGAGCAAGGGGTGCCTCCAAGTAACCTGAATTGGAATGGGAAGACTTCGAGAAAGAGCAAGGAATGGGCTACCTATCAGGAAGAAGTGGACAGTCACCGAGATCGATACACAATCAACAGTATCTACACTTCGACAATGCATATCGATGTCACCACGAACCAATACGAGTACGCCAAAGAATCACACAGCCAAATGAAACACCACTACGAGTGAGACATGCAGGCCTACACATCTCGAGCAAAACTTGATCAGGGCCCCTGGACTTGGTAGCCTGGAAGTCTCGACCCCATAAGACCTCGGTCAGGTTACAGAACAACTGTACTTTCCTAGCCTTATCAGTAAAAGAGTGTGGTAAGAGAGATTACATCCATTGGTAGCCATCAGCATCCTTCTGAGGCAAATTGTGTTGTAGTTCCACTCAGGGAGACCCCCGAGCGGCGGAGTAACCGCTAGACCAACGGGAGACAACAGATTGAGTTCCTTGCACAGGTCACAGCATCTCTAGAGAGGGAAGGTAAGAACTGTACCAAGATAATAGTAAGCTCCGTGGACTGGCCTAGTCCTTGCCTTGCTTTTTCAAGCCATCAGTTTGGCGGCGGCAGCTTCTTCCAGACCGAGAAAGTGGTCGGGCCTAGGTCGCCCGACCTCGTAAAGGACAGTATTTCTAAGGACTCAACCGAAAGGACATTAGACTAGAGTGTCGGTGCCACCCATGTTCTTACAGCATAAACACATACTTCCTAATTCACTTGGCGACAGCTCCGAGCCTCCGCCAGCTTTAACAGGATCTGAACCAGACAGTTGCGGGAGGGAGTGAATGTAACACAAACACGCTGGCAGGGCTGGATTAATCTTGTTTGCTTTATTTAGGAAAATGTATCACATCAGGGAAAAGCATTTCCTTTCGTTAGCATTGGCCCTTGCCGTCACTCGATATCCACCCAACTAGTTGTTCCAGCTCAGATAGTTGACAAGTCAGGGGCGCTGAATTCATTCCGGACATTCACTCTATTTATGCACAGTGCGCTATATCGATAGTACCAAGCCACACGACGGATCACGATGCCGCGACCCCCATCTCCGTCTTGAGGTGGATCATTTCTCCTCGTGGGTGCAGTCATATCACACAATCTGATACTTTGCACCACACATTAGCCTGTGTTAGTTAATATGACTCTGGAGATTCATAGATAGACGATAGGGCTGATAGAGATCGGGTAGTGTCGTACGCCAGGATTTCTTGGTGAAAGGTGAAAGACTTGATGCATTTGTTCCCCCATCTTCGTTACACTGTTTAGGAGTACTTGAACAAAAAGACACGATCTAAGCCCCACTGGCTTTATCTCCTAGTATTTACAGAATTTCTTTCTCATATTCGTAACTCGTAATGTGAGGAAAGACCATCCTTTTTACGATATTCTTTCCTAGTACTACTTACTCTAGGGGTTCAACTCAGGGTTACATAATTATTCATGATGGGGAACCTGAGGTTATGACGGGGTTATGCAAGTTATATGCAACCATATTAATGCATAAATAATTGTGTCAAAAACAAGTCAAGCTACCCCGAAGTGGAATTTTCATGACATCCAACAACAGCTACAGGTCATGACAAACAAATTGAAGTTCAGAACAAATTACAAAAATACGCATATTAAAAGGGAAGATCGAGAAGTGAGTCCAGATAATGAGTTAGAATGGAAGTTGAAATTAGTATTAAAAACATGCTAGCTGAACCCCCAAAGTAGCAAATGGATAAACTTCACCGCACCAGCTCCAAGCATCATCCCCCAAGAACACACTGTCCAGCAACACAAAGACACAGTCCCAAACGACATCTCGGCAGAGTTCGACAATCCGCAGCAGCAGTACACTCCGGCGTAGGACCGTTACCTACGAGTCCACAAACACCATTGACACAAGCACAAACTCCGGGCAAAGCGCAGAGATCAAGGTTAGCAAGACAATCATCTGCTCCAGTGCAGTCTGTGTTATCGACACAGACACCATTCTGACACGTAGCTCCAGCGCTGCAACCTGCGTTGGAGGTGCACTGATTAACGTCGGGGGATGGAGTACAGACTGCATCAGTGCAGACACAAAGACCAAGAGCGCAAAGAGGATTGACCGAGAGGAGACAATCGTTGGCGTCAACACAAGGGTCTGCGCCTCCACCTCCTGCTGCTGTACATACACCGTTGGTGCATACATCTCCTGCGGTGGTGCAGTCACCGTTGCCGGTGCACGCATCGCCAGTATTGCCTCCACCGCCGCCTCCGCCCTGTACGCAGACAGAGTTGACACAAAGGCAGATGTTGAGAAGCCCGTCGAGGCAGAGGCCAGCGTCTGCTGTACAATCATCTGCCGTGGTGCATGAAGTTTGGCCGTTGTTATCTGGATCAGGTCCGCAGACGCCGCTGTCAAGACAGATAGACCCAGCGACAGTACAGTCAGTGTCACCTGTACAGGCATCACCATCATCGCCGCCGCCACCGTTACCGGCTTGTACACAAACAGAGTTGACACAAAGGCAGATGTTGAGAAGCCCGTTGAGGCAAAGACCAGCGTCTGCTGTACAGTCATCTGCCGTAGTACATGAAGTAGGGTTATTGCCTGGGTCGGGTCCGCAGACACCGCTGTCAAGGCAGACGGAACCAGCAGTAGTACAGTCAGTATCGTCTGTACAGGCATCACCGTCAGCACCTCCGCCACCGTTACCAGCCTGTACACAAGCGCCATTAACGCAAAGACAGATGTTCAACAGACCGTCTAAACAGAGAGCGGCGTCGGCGGTGCAGTCGCTGGCTGTAGTACAGGAAGTCGGGTTGTTTCCTGGATCAGGTCCACAAACACCACTGTCGAGGCATATAGCGCCGGCAGAAGTACAATCAGAGTCAACAGTGCAGGGATCACCATTGTTACCGCCACCGCCTGGTGATGCCACACAAACTGCGTTGACACAAAGACAGATGTTCAACAGACCATCCAAGCAGAGAGCAGGATCAGCAGTGCAATCGTCGGCTGTGGTACATGAAGTTGGGTTGTTTCCTGGATCAGGTCCACAAACACCACTGTCAAGGCATATAGCTCCAGCAGCAGTGCAATCAGGGTCGTCAGTGCAGGGGTCGCCATTGTTTCCACCGCCGCCTGGTGATGCCACACAAACTGCATTGACACAGAGGCAAATATTGAGAAGGCCGTCTAAGCAAAGACCAGTATTCGCGGCACAGTCATCGGCAGTGTTGCACGAAGTTGTAGCTGTCTCGGTTGGCGCAGGGGCGGTCGTTTCCGTGGGATTCTCAATAGGGTTGATACATATACCATCGAGGCAGACGCAAGTATTGATCAACCCATCTAGACAGAGTGCCGCATTAGCTGCGCAGTCGCCGTTCGTGGTGCATGGAGTTCCTGTGTTTTCAGGCGCAGCAGTTGTTTCAGTAGGATCACCTCCAGGGTTTGCTACAACGCAGACAGCGTTGAGGCAGACGCAGAGATTCAGCAGACCGTCCAGGCACAGAGCGGTATCAGCAAGACAGTCATCAGCTGTAGAGCAAGCCACTGGCGCTGTAGTAGGTCCTCCTCCAGTGCCAGTCTCTGTAGTTGTCTGATCGCCGCCTCCTCCAGGATTAACGCATACGGCATTGACACAGACACAGAGGTTGATCAATCCGTCGAGGCAAAGATCCGTATCGACAGCGCAGTCATCGGCTGTAGAGCAAGCCACTGCAGTTGAAGTAGCTCCTGGTCCAGTGTTCGTCGCAGTAGGATTAAGTGTTGTAGTTTCCTGACCGTCTGGTTCAGCAACGCAGACCCCGTTGAGGCAGATGCAGAGATTGAGCCCTCCAACGAGACAGAGGTCAACGTCGACAGCACAGTCATCAGCTGTGGAACAAGCAACTGCAGTTGTCTCTGTTGGAGCTGGCTGCGTGGCTGTGGCAGTACCATCGGCGGTAGTCGTGGCCAACGCTGGATCAACTATGCAGATGGAGTCTACGCAGATGCATAGATTGATGAGCCCATCAACGCAGAGACCTAGATCGGCTAAACAGTCAGCATCTGTATCACAGGCGACGGCTGAAGATGTTGCGGCTGCTTCTGAGTCGGTGGTGGTAGCATCCTGGACGGTCGTAGTCTGCCCGTTGTTGGCGTCAGTGGTCGAAGCTAAAGTAGGGTCGAGAATACAAATGGCGTCAACGCAGATACACAGGTTGATCAAGCCATCGACACAGAGCCCGAGGTCGGCTAAACAATCAGCGTCTGTATCACAGGCAACAGCTGACGATGTTGCGGCTGCTTCTCCATCAGTGGTGGTAGGATCCTCAGTGGTGGTAAGATCCTGGACAGTGGTCGTCTGTCCGTTGGCATCAGTGGTGGAAGCTAAAGTAGGGTCGAGAATGCAAAGGCCATCAACGCAGATGCATAGGTTGAGTAAGCCATCTGAGCAAAAGGCAGCATTGGCTAGACAGTCATCGTCTGTCGAACAAGATACTGACGATGTCGCAGCTACATCACCCGTTGTTGTTGTAGCTGTCTCTCCAGCACCGTCGGTAACTGTTGACCCAGCACTATCGGTTGGCTCTCCGTTGCCTTCAGTTGAGGTTCCGAGGTCAGAGCCAGTAACTCCTGTACCTTCAGGACCTCCGGGCTGCTGTGTGCAGACTCCGTCAACGCAAGTGCAGATGTTGAGGCCGTTGAAAACGCAGAGAGCGACATTGACAAGACAATCATCGTCTGTGGAGCATGGTGTAGTTTCCGTTGGCGCAGCAGTTGCGGCTTGAGTAGTGGAGGCTGTCTCTGTCTGTCCGTCGACGTTGGTACTAGTAGCACTAGTCTCGGAAGCTGATACACCGCCTCCTTCGGTACCAGTAGTACCAGTCTCAGAAGCCGAAATACCACTTCCGTCGGTATCAGTGGCACCAGTCTCGGAAGCTGAAATACCACTTCCATCAGTACCAGTGGAACCAGTCTCGGAAGCAGCAATACCATTCCCGTCGGTACTGGATGCACTAGTCTCGGAAGCCGATACACCTCCGTCGGTACTGGATGCACCGGGGTTGTCAATCTCTGTCGTATCGGTACCGGCACCTTCAGCCGTGGAGCTACCGCCATCGGTAGGAGACCCTCCGCTGGTGTCGGTGTCAGTGGGCAAAGCAGTTCCGCTGAGTGTAATCTCAGAGCCTCCGCCACCTTGTGCACCACCTGTTACTCTCGTGCTGGTGCCCGAAAGGTCTGTTGAATCAGATTCAGGGTTCACGATAGGTCCTGCATCAGATGTAGTAGCACCGGTCTCTGCCGCTCCAGTCGAGGCCAGAGTAGGAGAATCGCTGCCACCGTCACCTGAAGCGGATGACCCTCCATTCCCATCAGGGCCACCTTGAATGCTGGTAGTTGAAGCTGAGAGTCCGTCTGTGCCAGTCGTGCCAGGGCCAGGGTTGACGATAGGAGCATCGTCACTGGCGTCAGAACTGGTTGCTGCCGAACCTGAGAGATTGCCAGCTCCTGAGCGGGTAGCAGTATCTGAAGGTGGTGAGGTTACAGTTGCACCGCCATATCCATCACCGTTGTCAGTGGAAGTGCTGTCACCACCAAGATCCGGACCAGGTCGGCCACCGTTTCCTTCCGGGTTGCCGCTGACTGGTCCGCTTCCTGAACCATTACCTGGTGATCCCCCATTGGATCCACCACCGTTGCCACCATTACCGTTGCTACCGTTGCCTGAGCCTCCATTGCCTGAGCCTCCATCGCCTGAGCCTCCATTGCCTGAGCCATTGCCAGGAGAGGCACCATTGCCTCCCCCATTGGAGCCTCCGTTAGAACCGCCGTTCCCTGAACCACCGCCAGGGGAACCACCATTACTGCCAGGTGTACCGCCATTGCCCTGAGGATTGCCGTTTGTACCAGGCGCGCTACCGGCGGCGACACAGTCTCCGTTCTGGCACACCTGCCCTGGGGGGCAAACGACACCAGAACAGCTAGCCAATGAGGGGTTCGATACACAGGTGTTACCCAAGCAGATCTCATCACTGGCGCACGCCTCACCACCGCAGTTGGTGGGATCTCCAAGAGGGACGCACGCTTCCTGGATACAGGCATAGTTGGCAGGGCAGATAGAGCCGCCGCAGCTGATGGGTCCATCTACTCGAACACAGCGGTCATCGATACAGGCATAGCCTGGTGGACATACAGCGTTCTGCCGATGGAATAGGCGATTGGGGTTGGTGGAGGGGCCGCAGGATAGGGGGTCCGAAACCGAAAGGCAGTCTCCGCTAACGCAGATGGAGTCTGATGCGCATTCTGGCTCGCATGCAGAAGATGGATATCCTTTGCCATCCTCTCCTGGACCTGGACGACCAGGGCCAAAGTTATTGGGGCCACCCTCGTAGTTACCAGAGCCAGAGTTGGAACCTGGACGTGAGCCGGGGAAGCTGTCCTGGTAGCCTCCTTGACCACCTCCACCTGAGGCGCCACCAGGATAGCTGCCAGGATAGCTGCCAGGATAGCTACCAGAACCATTGCTGTTTGAGGTAGAGTCTCCTCCCTGCTGACCTCCACCTTGTCCTGAAGTGGCGTCATTGGTAGAACCTTCTCGACCACCTGCGTTGTCGCTCTGACCTGAAGATTCCCCTGGCCCATAGAAAAATGCCTCAAGGCTTGTAGAGACACTGCATTCTGCCCTTGGGATGCTTTCCTGGTGGACAAGACCGCTGATGCATTTCCCCAAGACGCAGACTTGTCCCTTGCCGCATGGTTCGGTGCTGTTGCCACAGTGAGAAGTATCCGTCGAGATAATAATGGGTACGCATTCACCAGCCAAGCACCAAGAGCCTGGCTCGCAGAGCCCATCACACACCTTGCTGGTATCTTGGTCGTCCAGGGACTGGCATTGGCCAGAGACACAGACTTGTCCAGCAGTACATTTCTGCGAAGTATCTCCGCAGCTGTTTATATCGGTCGAAAGGAATATTTGTCGGCAGTATCCATCTTGACAAGACGTACCAAGAGAACACGATGTTCTCTCATCGCAGGCTTGAACGTTGGTGCCGAGGATAAAAGGAACGCATGTGTCGTAGAGACACCAGCTTCCAGCATCGCATGTGGTATTGGAAGGGCCGCAGGATGCAGGATCTGAGCCGATGTAGAGCTTTTGACACTGTTGATTGATGCAAAGAGAGGAAGGATCACAGGTTTCTCCTCCGCAGTGAAGAGGATCGACTGCGATCTCGATGGAGATACATTCGCCGTTGTCGCACAGTTGACCAGGCTTGCATGCGGTAGGACAATCGTCTGTACCGAGATCAAGCGGGAGACACAGGCCCGCAACACAGATCTCTGAAGGTTCACAAGAGTTGCCAAACTTGCCGCAGTTTCGGGGATCAAGACCGATAGTGGTGTTGGTGCAACTCCCCCAGGTGCAGATGTCAGGGATAGGACATCCGTCACGTGGGACCAGGTTTGGGTATGTTTGATGGGGATAAGCAGAAGCTGAAACCGTCAGGGTGATAGCCGCGAGGGCTCGCCAGACCAGAGAGTGAGTCATGGCTATGGTGTAATAATTTATAAAACGATTGTTGATGGTAACAAGCCATAGAGTCGATGAAGTTTCGTTCTATATATCACGGTAGTTGTTGACTAGACGAATATCAACATACCTGTCCTTGCAATAAACAAGCAACCGACTCCTTACGACAAGCAGCATTGTGAGATACCGGTCTTCGATACGTCCTGGATCAATGTTTGATTAGATTGGCTTCAGTGATGCCTATGGTGACAAGTCCTTTTCATCGCTGGTATGTAGTGTAAGCAGGGCTCTCTGTATCATAGCAGCTTAGATGATTCCAGATCGAAGAAGGCGTAGTGCTACATACCTTGGCACAATGAGATCTCAAACAGAACGCCGTTGATGGGTTTGGATCCAGGCCTAGTCTGTTTGTGATTGAATGAAAGCCTTTCTGACGTGAAACCATCGAGATAAGGGGGTTTCTCATGACGCTCGATGTCAGCCTTCTATTCAGACTGGCCTTATTATAATACTCAGAGTTCCATCACCAGCGGTAATAAACATAAAAAGATTTGCGAAACTCGAATTCCACAACAGACTAGAGACGACAAACACAAAATCAGGGAGACATTGAAAAGAAAGCATGGTTAGGGTGGCAAGAGGCCCATTTCTTCCCGCTTTGATAGAACCAACAGCGTGAGTCAAAACCGGCATTCCATGGTGGCTGGTGCGCTCTGCTGTCAACGTCTAGGGCTGAGTCAACAGGCATCAAATCAGGCAGCGAATATCATCGTATAGTCGCCACCTACGTATTAGACTTTTTAACGTCTCTTTTGTTCTCTCTCCAGCTCTAGTTGCCAACTAGGATGCGTATGTGCCCTATCTTCTACTGTCAGCACTTGACAGGGGTTTGGGCTAGAACATCCCGGTTATTCAGGGAGGCATCCCAGGCTCTATGGGCAATTCCGATGACTAGGATGGCATCAAAGAGAGCTTTTTGGCAAGATACTGAGCCCAGTCGGTGTCTAGAGTGCCATTTTGATAAGTCTTTAGCACCTACTATATGCTTCCAGCCGTTGATTTCAGCTGACATGGTTAATCATATCGAGATACACAAACAGAGGTGACACGTCTGCTAGTGCTGTTAGAGGCGATTCAACATAGGCCTTGAATTCCGCCTTTGATCTTAATAAGCGAATGGGTGTGTTTGTCTTGAATCTGCTTCAACTCATTGTCCATGTTTCCGTATAAACTTTAGACCGGCACCAAACCACCAAAGACTGGCCACAGCAACAAAGTCTCATATCCTCCGAAATACTGTTTTTGTTGGACTCTCCTTCCAGATGAGAAGCCACTCAATTTCACAACAAGAATCAATATCTGGTGATGATTGGACCTCTGGTGAAACAGGTTGCCACCGCTATAGTTTGACACGCCGCTAATCTTCGGACAGCGTATTCGTGCCCGTCACATTCGGTCTTTGGAGTAACCGAGACATTGAGATTTAGGCTTAACGGACGCTACAGTTTAAATTAGGGCAGCGCCACGTCATAATCGACGGATCTCGGCAGTTTCGGTGAAACATGGAGACTTCTTAATTGCATGGAGGATTCCGTTTTATTGAATTCTACTGGTCTTTGATAGGGTTGGCTCTCTGATACTTATCTCTTGCCACATTCTGCTATCACATTCCATGGACCCCGGGTCTCAGAATGGTGGAGGAAATACCCAGAGCTGTATCATATCATTTCTGATTACCACTTGCAGATACCCTACGACTTCTGACTCTTGTTGGTTGCCATTGTTTCTCGTGTTTAAGTGACTAAACCTTTTTTGTAGCTACTGGGACCACAAACATGTACTGTCGTGTGACATTAAATCGACCTGCTAACTAGATCATGCACCGATGCAGGGTCGAGCGCCAGCTTTTGAATAGCTCTGTTAGTGATATAACTGAATCACACTCCACAAAAACATTGCTGTGATCTCAAGTATTGCATTGTATCCCTTGAGGGACGACGAGGCAGCTCGACTGCACCTAGAAGGCTTCATCCAATCAATATCAAGGGTATCTCCTATCATATCCCTGATAATGTGGCTTTGCTCTTGAAGCTATACATCCAAGGTACGTCTCGTGCTCAGAGGCATGTCTAGCTTGGTAGCACTTTGTGGTGGATGACAAGTCACAATTCCAAAGGGCTCAAGGTGTGTAACACACAGACTATTGAAATGAGCACCGGAGCAAAGTCCCCTCCTTTGTGTAACCCGACGGAAATAACATGATTCATAAACTTCCCCTCACCGCCAATGATATCTCGTCTGTGGATCACCTTTCAGCTGCAAAGTCCTCAACCTGTGTCCTCCCTTGCATGAGATTTTCAGCCTCATGCAGTCTTTTCCAGAAAGGGCGACTCCAGAGCATCAGATATATGAGTAAAATTCGTTAGCGCCTCCATTGCACAGACTAGAAGGTCGATGCGTAGTCTAAGACACGATCGATCAGGATCGGGAGTCAAAGACGTTGGACTATCAGATACTACCATCTCGGCAGGTCTAACAATTGAGTCAAAACTAGGGCAAGCAGGATTTTTGCTGGTATTTCCGAGTGAAATGTCTCGCGGAGCAGGTATGTAGGTCTATGATGTGAGAAGAGCAAGCCAACAGAATTGGACCTGGATCACTCTGGGTAATCCGCCGAATTGAGCGGAAACAAGTCAGGTGACAGAAGCAGGGTCAACAATAGAGAGGAAACAAAAATGAAAAGCAAAAACAAACTGATAATGCGTCATCCGGAATTCGAATCCGAGCCTCAACTTTTCTCAATGGAAGAGTTGAATCCTAACCCCTAGACCAATGACGCTTGATGATTTGATGAGTCAGCGAGATGCCAAACTATTCTATAATCACCAGACTCTGTCAAGCCCGATTCATTATTTCGCTAGTGGTAATGTACGGTTGCACAGATGCAAGGTTTGACGAGAGTAGAGTCCAGGTTTCTTCTATATACGTAAACCATGGATGGGCGCCTCTTCTATGCCTTGGAACCCGAGCTCATGTTATACTTATAATGCCATCCCTCACTCTTCATATCCATTCTGATCTTGTACGTCTCCTCCGCAACTCTCAAGACATCCAGATCCATATCAACGACCTCCATCTTCTCCTTGCCAACCTCGATTCTTCCCAGTGCTCCCAGAATCGGCATATTCACGCAACTCAGACCTCCGGCATTACAAAACACAATCGCAGCCGTATTCTCAAAGGCTCGGGCTGTAAGTGTACAGTTCAAGAAGATTCGTTCAGATTCGGGGTTGAGACCAGCTCCCTCTTCGCCATTGTCATCCATGAACCAGTATGAAGGAATGAGTATAATATCAGCACCGTCGTTAACGAGCGCTTTGAACGCTTCGGGGAATGCCAAGTCCCAGCATATCACCATGCCGGCGCGCACGGGTCTTCCATCGGCGTGTTTAAGTGGCGTGTCGAATGCAGTATGTGGCGTATGCGTCGAAGACGTTAGATGCGGACGCTCCGGATGCCAAAGATTCTTCTTCTGATAAGAGCCACAAATCTCGCCTGTTCCTGCGGCAAGGAAATACGCCATGTTGCGGAGCTCCTCACCTTGGGAGTTAGGAACAGCATGGACCTCGCAGATAGTGCCAGGGACAATGTTGATGTTAAGCTCTTTGGCTAGAGCTTGGTATTTTGAGAGATAGCCCGTTGATGTCTTGCTGGCGGATATGAATTCGGGATGCTCGGGGACCCATGAAGTTAGATGGAATTCAGGGAGAATTGCAATATCGCAACCCTTTGAAGCGGCTGAGCGAAGATAGGTTTCTGCTTTTGCAAAGTTTTCTTGGACAACGATGGCCTGAGAATGTGTAAGTCAATGACATCAGATTCATAAATACAGGTAAAAACCGACCTTTGGCTCAAATTGAATTACAGCGACTTTGTAGACTGGGGCCATTTTGATTGAAGCGATACTGTTGGTTACCGAAATAATAATAAAAAATTGTCAAAAGTGAGCAGAAATGTCTTGCATATCTGGGGAAACACTCAATGCAATGCGGAGTATAAAAATATCGGCGGCCGTCGGCGTGATGCGCAGCATTTCTCCACTGTTAGCATCGGGTATACTCTGTACATTTCTCGAAATGGCAAAGGCTTTGTCAGTGATTGTTCACCAGACCAATCATTATCACGGATCGAGTTCCTTGTTCGCCACCTGCATCAGCCCAAGAGGGTTCCTTGTGTATTGATTACCCGAAATGGATCTGGTCGCTGATTGACAGGTGTCATCTCATATCCACGCTCATGTCGCGCAAATACAAATGATTGCCCAGAACCGTTGGTGTTATATCCGCAGCGAATTATAATTCGGGAATGACAGCGATTCAAAAGCTAAGGAAAACCGCTGAGATTACCTCTCAGTATCTCGCTCGGTACTCCTGGTGGCGCAGGTCCAGACGGTCCGTCGAAAGGACAGAACACGACGCTCCCCTCGGCCGTATTCTGCTGTCCCAAAAGCGGGCCTCTTGCACTCCTCTCCTCCATAAGGCTTTGGACCTTGTCAACCGCAGATACATCAATCCCGGTCTTCCGTAACTCATGCGCCATTTGTATGGCTGCAGATGCAGTAACAGGGTTCTCACGTCCAATAGTGATCATGAGATCCATGAGCGCTGTCATTTTCATCTCGCTGCTGCGATTCTGTGCCGACACATAATCTTCTAGAAACACATACGTCGCCATATATGCTGCGAACGTAACGAGGGGTTTGCCGAACATGGCTGTCACGTCGGGCTGTGAAGCGATGATATTAAATATCGCGTCAGCAGAAGGGACGAGACGCGCCTGGGTGCTAGATAGTACATCGGCCGAGATGTTGTGCTTCTTGGCCTGAACGGCGCCGACGCGATGGATGCATATCGACGCGGTGTGAAGCTGGAGGTTTAGATTGGTGGCTTCCTGGGTATGTGACCCGCGGAGCGATTCGGGGAGCGCGATGAACGCTGTTGCGAGACTTGTGTCGAGATCGTGATGACGTTTCCAGAACTGACTGTTTTGGATATCTGTTAGGTCAGAGGCTTGATGGTCTTGGTAAGTATGGTCGAGACATTCGTGGAATAGATGAGTCGTGGTGATGCGGTATGCGAATAACGAGCAGAGAGAGTTGTCACCGCCGAGAACTTGGGGCAATGAGGTAGAAGGTTCCTCCATGCCAAGTTGAAACGCCTCATCCGAGGCTGGCAATAATGTGCTGATCTGCAAGGCATCAGTCACGTATCTTCTCAGCTCTTATCGACCATACCTTGTTGACGTCCATCAGACTTGGCCATCCCGTAGTACCGCTCGTATGCTTATCACTGCAAAAGACAGCCCATAATGTTCTCCGCCTCTCTTCCAGCTCACACCAATCCTTGGGTTCCGGGAGCGTTGCATTACGTCTCCAGTCATTCTCCCCATCGAGTTGATGGAGGCCTAGAATCTGTGACAAACGAACAGACTTTGATGTACTCATAGATGATCTCGAGAACCACATGTTTTGCACTTCGAAATGGGACATGAGAAGGCAGCATTGTGTATGTGCGAGTGTGACGAAATACTCTCCTTCGCCCTAATATTGTCAGTTGGGTGATGCGCATGAGACGATTGACTGACCTTTTGCTCATCAGCTTCGAGATAATACCTCGCTCTTCGATAAAAGGGATCGGCAAGGTGCTTGTGAGGCGGTGATACAAGTGCAGCTTGGGCCATGATTATGTACTGAAGACACATGGGCGGTTGCATATGAGGCGGAAGATACAGTGACGCGAGATATCGAGAGGGGTGAATGTACTGCGCATCGCAATGAACCTTTGTAAAAAAGACATTTGTTCTGCAAACTGTCAGATCTTTATTTTGACTCTCGATAATTTGCACTCACAAGTCCTCAATAATTTCTTGTGGTGGAAGTTGTTCATATCTCCCCGTCTCAGTGACTTGATTCTCCGAAGGCTCAAAGGGTCTGAACGATTGGTATCCCTCCTCCTGCGTCGCCTTGAGCCGATATTCCAGATCGACTACCCCGTCTTAGCAAAATCAAATAGTTTCACTGCTTGCTTACCCAGTCGAGACTCGAGTTCTTTGACTCGTGGCCGTGTGGCTGTTATCACAGGCTTTTTACGCGACGCGGGATATTGGCATTTTGAGCCAGTGGCGGAACAGCGGCTGCATCCGGGGCTGAGGCGATCGCACTTTAGTTTACGGTTACGGCACTGATAGCACGAAAATGGCATGAGGGCATCCTCCGGGGGGTTCGAGGAGGACGAAGCCATTTTATTTTTGAGTTGGTGAGAGCTGTTTTTGGAATTGGAGGTTACGTGATGGATTAGGTACCTGAATGATCATCCTTCGCCTCTGGTATAGGCCTGTAATATAGTGGGTCTCATCGTTCGTGATTTGCTGTGTATCGCTGATGACTGTATCGCGATAAGAAATCACTGCTATCCTAAACAAAAGCTTGTGGGACGTTCAGAGAAAATAATTGGACAAGCCAGTAAAATAAAGTTAACTATAAAAAAGATACACTGGGGAGCTTTCTTCAAAGTATCACGCTTAAGTAGCAAGGGAGGTAAGAAAACTTGAATACTTCATCCCAAGCAAACAAGATACTTGTCACATTCTACTAGGCCTTTAGGTAAGTTAATTTTGACGCTTTGGTCAGATCTCCTGAGGTTTATTACCTCAGGGGAAATCTGATGAGGATGCCCGAAGTTAATTTCCTTATTCATCAAAGCTACGGCTTCTTAACTCAAGGTTTCTAATAGCCGAAGTTCTTGGGGATAAGGTTGCTAGCAAAGCGGTCATATGCTACGGACCTACGGTTAGGAACTAATGTTGCGGTGGTAATTGGAGGAGTCGTGAACACTAAAACTTTGTATCCGCAATGTAAAGTTTCCTTCTCGCTGTGGTATAAGTAGAGGGCATACCCCCCACCGAGGCCCCCCTCAACAGTTCCTATCAACAATTTTACACCTCATCAACATGGATATTGCATCAACGCTGGAAAGGCTTCCAAGCGAAGTCCTGATTATGATTGTGCAGTCAATTTCATCCCCGATAGACATACAATCTCTCATCAACGCATCGCCAGTCTTGTTCCAGCTTTACCTCGTCCACTATCCATTCATCATAGCGCCCATCATACATCGGATAGAAGCACCATATTTAAACGACGACTCTGGAGACCATTTAATTCAGCTTACAAAAATTCTCCCTTACCGACTACTAGGCCACAGTTACCAGCCTTTTGCTCGGCAGGAGTTCAATGGCTCGGTCGTTTTGGCCCCTTCTGATATTCCCTGTTACCTATACTGGGGTAATCACCTACCCATGATCTGCGAACTCTATCGCCAGAGAGAAGAAGCAACCAATCTCATTGCAGAGTTTGCAGCTGCAGACTGGGATAAGTTTATGTCGGATCTAGGCACAATCTTTAATGGTAATCCAGCTTCCAGCTCGCCCCCAGCGCTTCCCAGACAATTGGTGCTTTCCGAAGAAGAAAAGCTGCGGTTTGAGCGTGCCTTTCTTTTATTTGATTCTTGGCGACTTGGCATGTATTCATGTGGCATGCTCCAAGATCATTCCATTAGCGACATGTTGCGGCCGGGCTTGGACTCGTTTGGTCTCGATGGAAATCGATATCGAGACCACGATTTTCTCTACCTTCTCTCGATATTCACGTTCATCTTTTACAAACTTAGAGAATTCGTGCATAAGGTCGCCAAGCAGCTCCAGGAACATCCGCACGAGTCCCAAACAATATCATGTTCTGAATATAATCGAACATGGGAGTTTCAACACCGGACACCATATCAAGAGCTAAAGTATATCAAAACTCTCTGCTACCGCGGCTACGCTGAGTTGCGAAAGCTGCGATGTATGATTGACCAAGAGCTCCAGGACTATGTACTCTCGGGCTACTTCGAATCCCTGCAACAGGAGCCATGGCGTAGCCTATCATGCAAAGAAGCCACCAAAAGCTATTTTGCCAATGAATTTTGGCTATTGAAGTGTCTGTATGGAGATGGCCGCCCCTTACAGACTTCCCTAATTCTATGTGCGTTGTTCTGGGACACAAGTCGAATCACAGCGTATTTACGGGGGGTTAAGGTGGAATCGGAATGATAGTCTAGATGGTGGAAATTGCGGCTGCGATGCCTTGCTTTGATTGCATTCCTCCTGATGGTCATTTGGACAGGGTTATCTGTCATCAGACAAGATATTTTTATGGGCTAACATACTCCTCCTCACTTACTGTGAGGATACCATGAGTAGCCTTGGCTGTACGGGTGGGTACAAGACTGTCAAGGGAAGATTATATTGGGATGAAAATTATGAAACAAAATATATCAAGAACAGCCGACTATAACATTAATCACCATTTTATTTTAGGAATAAGAGCCTGCCATGTTGGCCAGTGAAGATGTAGACATGTGTCTTGTTGTTGCGGTTTTTCATTTTTTGCGAGGCCACGAGAGATGAATATTTCTATACACTGAGGTCATTAAACTACATGCTTGTATCCTGATTGACAACTTGCGAAGCAAATCCACTTCCGCGAAGAACCAGTGACTTTCCTTGATGGACTTCGGATGGCCTCATCACTTCCTCATACGCAGACGCGCATTCGGAACTGCATTCCGAAGCCTCTTTGGTACCGTCTGCGTCGTTGCTGTCAAAAGGCAATTCTATAATACCTTGATCCTCGAGTATTTCATCCAGAACGGAAATATCACTAGCAATAATACAAGTGAGCGATCTAACCACCTCGAACTTATGCCAACCAACTGTATCATATCTGAGCCATTCCTCGAGTAGTACTGGTAGGACTGAAAATAGTTTCTCCTTCTTGTCCTTCGACACATAGATGGTGAGGCCGAGGTCATCGTCAGTCATATACGCAGTGGCAAGCTGTGGCTCTGACCGAATTGCCTCCTCGTCTTGAGTAATTTCGAATTGCGAAGAGATTCTAGAAACTTCGATAAGACGTATGGTCTTGAGTCGTTGAAATAGCGAGGCCGCATCGCCATACGTGGCAAAAATGTTGAAAGTGGCGGCAACTCTAGAAAGAACACAATTAGTAAAACGCCCACAACCCATATGATCAAGCTTACCGAGAAGTATGCCATGCTTTACGTCTCAGATCCCATGAATATGACTCGTCTAGTACTGAAGAGCAGTCTGGGGACATGAAAACCCATTCCCCGACGCACCTTGAGAGGTACCGATCTGTGATCTCGAGCCATTCGAAGAAGGGCCACAAGGACCGCACGGCCTCAAGATCAAAATCTAATATCTTAATACTATCTTTCAGGAGCCTTCTGAGATTCTCCCGGTCGGCAATGGCAAACTCTGAATTCACGGAGCAAAGTGAAATAGTCCCGTCAGGATGTCTAACAGGGAGGATCTTTTTCGCCTGAATTGGCTTGATAGGAATATTAGGAATATACTCGCCAAACTCTTTCATAAACTTCGATATGATCTCCTTCATATGGTCTGGATCATCCGACGTCTCGTACAGCAGGGAGTCATATGCTGACATCCAGACGAGTAACTTGACTAAGAAGAACTGTTTCAGATCAGGGTAGCAATCTTTTAGACTTCTGTTCAAGCCAGTCGTATCTGCGTCAGACCAAAAGCAGTCCAGAGCGCCGAACCATGCAGAATAGTCATTTTGCTTTAATAATATGAGCTGAGAGTTTCTGAACTCTAATCTAATTCTGACTTAGTCCTTGATCACAGAGGGGATGAGGCTATTTGTGTACTCACATTATATCTGGGGATAAGGCCATCTTGTCTAGGTACTTGTAGATACCTGAAACGCGGGTAAGATCTTCGCAGCCCTCATCTCGTAGCATACATAGCTCTTGTACCAAGTCTTCAGTCGTAGCATCTTGAATACAGAGCTCATTTTGGAATAGATCGGTGAGGAACTTCAACTGATGTTCGTCATGACTCATCTTCTCACAAGAGATCTTGAGGGAGTTTACTGAAATCATATCTGGAGGTGCCGCCCAAAGACAACTGGAAGAGCTTACCCAGGTTGGTCCACTCTCGTCAATGTATAAGATGCCACAATCGTCAAAGAACTCGCTATCGAGATGTTAATGCCAATAGAGCCCTGCAAAAGGAAACTTACAATGCTTGGTCCTTCTCCTCGCTAGTAGATACAGAGAACATTCTATTAATAGCGACGTACAACTTGAAGATTCTCTCGATCTGCCAAGATGATAACGTTGTGCCTGAGTGACGCTTGATGCACTTCAAAATCGCCAGTAGAAAGTTCATATCGTGCTTCCATTTTACACCAAAATGCTTTGTCAAAAACCTCCATTTCGATGTGAGGCCGAGGGTAGTATCTTCCGCCCCGTCAAGCTTCAAGAAGGGGAAAACATCAGGGTGCTCCATGAAATCACTCAGGCAACTTCTGAGGTGTTGCGATGGAAGCCATGTCTCTTGTAGCTCCACTGGAAACTCCACGCCGCATAGGATTTGTGCTGGAAATCCCCTGACCTTTGACATATTGTCAGGACTCTCTAGTAATGCAGGTTCCTCAAACAAATAGAGGTGCTCAAGGACGCCCAAGAACTTCTCTGGGCGATTCTTGGATATATACTCAAGAGAACGGCACACGGCATCACTCTTTTCAGCTGTTGACGAACGGTCTCCCGTAAAATCCGAGCTGGCACCGAATAATGTACTCGGCCGAAATAAGCTTTCCCGTATACCCAGGTAAATGCACAGCCATGATTTCCATGACAGGTAGAATAAACTGGGTGGTTTCGGTCCGTTGTCATATATTTCGGGATGCAAGAACTTGGCACGAAGGTTAGCCACCAACAAGGCAGGATTAAGGAGGCTCTCTAGGCTATATGAATGACTCGTTCCCGGCAAATAGATGGTGGTATTATTGAGAGACTCGAGTTTCATGTCATTCGTGAAAATCCGCACTTCGTGATAAGGCTGCTCACTGTCGGGCTTCCCATATTGATGAGTGAGGTACAGATAATGGAGATAGTGTTTCACTCCTTCAAGGGATAGGTTACTGGAAGATTTAAATCTGTCGAATATCATCTCTTTGACCTGGGCCACTGTCGCTTGAGAAACGCCGAGTTGCTCATATAAAAATCTCCCTTCATATTCCGGGTATGCCAAGTAAGAAGCGAGCCGAAGACCTAATGTTTCAGGAATACGAACTTCCCCAGCGGTAGGGAAGTACACTGCTCCTGACGCTACTGATGTCCAACTCCCATCTGTCAGCTGAATAAGAGGAAGTGATTTCATAGGAGAAGATTTATCAGCGATAAGAATCATTGAGAGACGACTAGCCATAGTATTTTTCCAATATAGCCAGGTGTTCTTGTGCATCTTCGAATTGGGGCTCTTTAGATCCATTTCCAAAAGATGCCCAAATTGAGTACTGGTCGTGGTTGCGAGGCCGTATCTTTTGAGCCTAAGCGTGACAGCCGGAGGGTATTTGGATGAGAGGAGCCCATCACCTATCGGGCCGTCCGACAGTAGTTTCTTGTAAATATCTTGATATTCCGTGTCAAAAGAGCTCAAGTGGCTGATAAGGCGCCATTGATGTAGTTTCCTGGATCTGAAGATGGGATTCTGAGCGACCCAGAGTCGAATAGGTATATCCAGAGCTACCCCAAATGGGTCCATGTCGCTGCATCTTGGTGAAAGGAACATTGGCCACAGATAGCAAAGTGTTGCATGATCAAGGAACTGCAAAATTGCTTCAAAGAATGCCGTTGCAACTTGGTCAGAGAGACGCAACATCGGGGCTGAAGATGACGTGCCCATGTCCTGTGGGATATTTTCGATTTCAAAGTCACAGTGGATGTGGAACTTGTACGCTGTCAGTGATATACCGCAGTCTGGGCTGTACGTTACCTACCCCGTGTGACCATGTTCGCAGTGGCACAAAGTTGAACAATTTCCTTGTCGTGGTATCATCAATTTGAGGCCTCAATTCGTGTGTGAGGGGAAAGGCCAGTGTGACACTCGTTGCCATATGGTGCAGTGGCTGTTCCGTGACATGGTAAAGCTGCCAGTGGTGGCTAGTTTCGCCTTTTTCAGAACTGAACTTATGGATGTAAACTCGATATTTGTCGACACTCGACTTTTTCCATCTGTGATACCGATAGACTTTGTCATCCATGTCGCAGAATTCAAGAACAAGAGTTTCGACTTCTTTGAGAAAGAGGAGAGTTGCATCGTCAAGCTCCTCAAACTGATGATGAATGCTGCTTCTCAAATTTTCAACATCCTTTTTGCTTCCTTGTTCGTGAAGGTGTAGCGTCATACGAGTCCCAAAGACATGTCCAGTTCCATCGGCCTTAGAAATGCGCAACATACTGTCCTTTGGGTCGAGTTCCATGGTGTGACGAAACTCAACTGAGGAACGTTCAGCCTGGATGTCAACTTTTTTACAGGCGGCGATCACTTTTTTGAAATTGAAACCCTTCAATTGTCCTTCGCTGCCGGACTCGTAAATTGCATCCACATCCGCCCCGGTCATGCCGTCACGAGGGCATTGGATAACGATTCTGTCAGGATCTACAATGCGAATTTTCGCTTCTGGACCTACTCGTAGCCATTTCAAGCCCTTGGTGAAGGATCGGCTGTTCGCGAACCTGAGCAGCTCATACAACAAGCCCTTCGCGCTGTTGCTGACATGCTTTCCCAATCTTGTCAAGATCAGTTAGTACCTGCGATTTCTATCAGCTATCTGAGTCGACTTACTTAGTATCAGCGTTTATGCTTGGTGTCTCTTGTTCGGTCGCCATGATTGTAAATTGCAGTAAAGCTTGTTGTCACAGGATGTAAACGTAATGGGGGAAACGATTGTGAGCACTGTAGGGTCAAGAGAGGGTTAAAAGGACACGGGCATTGAAGAAGGGTGATGGTATGATGAGATTACTGTTGACAAGGGTTATCTGATGAAGGTCAACCAACATGCATATTCTGAGACGGCTATGCTGCAAGCCTATCACATCACCCCTGTCATTCTCCGCTAGCTGAGCACTTCCCCTGTACTTTGCATCCTGAAGTTATCTCACTTTAGGAATGGCCTTGCACTCTCGAACTTTTCAATTACCTGAGCGTCCTAAACCATCCATCGCACTTGTCCGGCGCTTGTACCTTTTTGACAACCCTCTCAGGGGGACCCCACAACCCCATTCTCGTTGGAGTCCTGGGCAGAGTCATGTTGGGGATAATACAGAGAGAGTGTCAGGAGGAGAGATCTAAACCAGAAGCATTATACGGTCTTTAGAATTAAGTCTGTTTTCTTGAAAGTCGTAAAAGAAATTTCGGGTTTGAAAATGGACATTTTTGCTGGCGACGACAGTTGCTCTGAAATTGGGTTCTCTCGTCCGGTCTTTGAGAACTGGTTGACAAATCGCTTGTAGCTCGGCCTTTGTTGAACCGTTGCCATGGTCCTGAGTGTGATTTTAGAGGTTTCAGTTGTCATGATAGCTTTGGTAAAAGGTCTGTCGTTGGTATATCGAAGGATCTTGTATAGTAATCCCTTGGCGTTTTGTTCGATATGTTTTCCCAGCCTTTTCAAGGTCAGATCATGATGACTTTTCAGAGCTGACTCTTTTAACAAGGCTATTCAAGCTCCCATGTACCTTGGCCACGATTACAGTTTTTAAAGAATAGTCGCTAATACAGGATGAAAACAGAAGTCTATTCATTATCAGCAGCATAGTAGGAGCGTTGATTGGAGCTTTTGTCGCGATAAGAGAAAGACTTGAGACAAGATAACGTGGATTAATAATGCCCGCGGTCTGTCCCCGCTTAATTAGCACGTAATCGGCATGTTTCGCACGCAAATCGCTAACTAATCAATGACGATTGCGGGGACCCTAAGAATCTCAACCGGCCATTTCGTTCTTCTCTTATCATCCTTCACTCGAGAATATACAGCATCTCAAAACTCACAATGACGACTCAAGTCGATCCAGAGGCTCTTGCGAGGAGCACTGAGCAAACGCCGCTTCTGGCGGACCAGCCATCGCCGGAAATAAATGAAGCCGATAATGAGCCGGAAGCCGAGCCGACTCCAGAGAAAAGGCCGAGGAGCTGGTACGCCTGGAGGATATTCTGGGCCGTGCTCGCTATAGTGGTGTTGGCGGTTTTTATCAAGGGCTGGGTCGATGCAGATGAGACTGAGGTGAGTTTCTTGCCGCGGTAAGAAACCTGTACAGTATTGACCTGTTTAGTTTGATCTTAAGAAAGCCCTCAAACGCGCTCTTGGCGGAGGACTCAGTGGCGCAGCAGCCATGGTGCTGCAGGTCCTACTGCTAATGGTAGGCTGTTCCATGAAAAATAAATATGAGTGCAGTTTAACTGACAATGTGCAAAGCCACTACGGACAATCATGAACTATCAGTATCGCCACGGCACGTCTTTCACAGTTGCCACGCGGACTCTCTACACCGAGGGCGGAATCCGCAGATACTACCAAGGAATTGCACCTGCATTGTTCCAAGGTTTGTGCTAATATCCACGGCTTTGGAGCATTCATATCTGACTGCTCTAGGCCCAATCGCGAGATTCGGAGATACTGCAGCCAACGCTGGTATTCTCGCCTTGCTCCAGTCAAACCCTTACCTCAAGGATCTGCCATCACCAATCAAGACCATATTTGCGTCTCTATGGTAATTTGGAGTCCGCTTATATTCAAAGGTTGAGGCTTATTAGTTTCTAGTGCCGCTGCATTTCGCATGATTCTGACTCCCATCGACACTTTGAAGACAACTCTTCAAGCTCAAGGTGCCCGTGGCACAGCTCTTCTGAGACGACGTATAAAATCAAACGGAATCGGCAGCTTGTGGTGGGGAGCTTTTGCTACCGCTGCTGCTACTTTTGTCGGTCACTATCCTTGGTTTGCCACCGTAAGTTCAGACTCAGAATCGACGGACAAGACATTGACATATTGCAGTACAACTACTTGTCCGAGGTCCTTACTGAGCCCCCCAGACATCCTCTATTCTGGTGGTTGCTCCGTCTCGCCTTCATTGGCTTCTGCGCTTCTATCGTCTCTGACTCCATCTCCAACTCATTGAGAGTTGTCAAGACCTATCGACAAGTCAATGACACCAAGGTTTCGTACGGTAAGATCACCTATCCAACGAGCGGAACCCGAAGTCCAGAACTAACATTCCCATGTTTTAGCCGAGGCTGCACGCGCTGTTGTCATCCAAGACGGGGTTATCGGCCTCCTTGGACGTGGACTCAAGACTCGCATTTTGGCCAACGGTCTTCAGGGCATCCTCTTCTCCATCCTCTGGAAACTATTTCTCGATCTGTAAGTAGTCATTGATCACCCTATTTGCTTCTTATTGACGTTCTGGTAGCTGGGAGAAGAAAACATAAGTCTTGTCGAGCGGGCCGCTATCAACAAAGGCTTATGTTAAGATCTATAAATCTTATCAATATACCTGAGGTGGAAAATAAGGGTTAGGACATATTTGTTAAGCACATGAAGATATCTGTGAAACATAAAGGCTTTGATATCGTCATTCCATTCAGCCCTATCATAGCTAGTTTATTTTCGCATCTTGTTCTAGATGCAAGTGGTGAATACTAAATAATAGAAATTTCCTCCAATATCTCAAGCCCTGTACGCATTTTGCGCTGTTTCTCCTCAAACATCAACCCGCTGGTTTCATAATGATCTGTCGCCAGAACCTCACTAATGAGCCTATAACCCTTCTCAGTTGAACGGAGAACATAAGGGCAGAGTGTGCCCATGAGGAGCCAAACTTCATCACCTGGTTGAGCTTCTGCTCGGAACTGGATGGAGCTTCCATCGTCTAAGATAGCGCTTACTTCAGAAATACCAAAGCTCATTCTGGATCTTTTCAAGATGCCCAAACGCAGTGCTTTTACAAGTAAAACAGTGTTCTGGCCACTATTAGTGCTCTCCCTGAATCGGACTGGACCAATGCTATCTGCTCCGATCTGGGCATTTGTTCCAATAATGGGCAATTCTTCTAAGTGTCCGAAAGGCAGAAAGTTCAAAACAGTGGAGGAAGTCCAATCTGGAACCCATGTTGGTAGTTGACACGCAGGTGATTTTATAAATCGAAGCGCATAGGACAGGATGGTAAGATCTCGCTCGACGAGAATTATCTTGACGGCTGTATCAACCAGTACGCGGGAAAGGGTATTGGACCTGGCGTAATCAGGTATGATGTTGTAGCTTGGATGAGCAAGTCCCAGCTGAGAAAATATCTTATCTCTCGGATCAGAAGCTTTGGAATGACGAGCGTCCAGCGCCAACCTCTTCAAGTCCAGATTGCACTGTATCGGGCCCTCTCCCAGCATGGACTTCTGGAGGAGTAAGAGTCGGGCAGCATCAGAACTCTCCCTCGTGCGATGCCGGCGGTTGGTTAGAGCTCGCAATTCTTCGTTGGTCTCGCTTCTCGGTGGTGAAGTGTCGGAAAAGTTCTTGTTAAGGTGATGGTAGTTGGATACGAGATCTGAATGACACAACCAAGGAAGCCACGACAACTCGGTATAGTCTAGGGCTTCTTGGTGATGCAAAAATATTGCCGTCTGAGAGCAGGCAAACTCCTGACGAATCCAAGCCCGGCTCCACCATGGACATTCGATTAGATCGTAAAAAGCATTCCAGCCCTTGATATAATCTGCCACAGTCATATTGTGGGACTGTGAGGTAAACTGATGCACATCTCGCTGCGGAAACCACGAAAAGGCGTTTGGCCAAGGCGTTTCCTTTTCATCCGTAGACAGACAAATAAAGGTTCCCTTAGAATTCAAGTATATATCTCGCATGAACGCAACCTGATGCGATCTTTCGGAATCGTTGTGCTGATTAATGCATATCTGGTCGATCCAAAGAATGCAGTCTTTTTCGGAATGATTCGTAGTGCTCCAATAAGTCAATGTTTCTCGAAGAGCGCAGTCGAGATTGGCAAATACGTTGAACTCCAACCCTTGTAAGATAATGGACTTGGTGTTTTTAGCGCTCCCTGCGCAGTAGGATATGGTGTGATATTTTCCGCTGATATCTTTGAGGTTCTGCGGAGAAAGGAGATTACCGTGGATCACGTCGATTCCAGATTTCTTGAATACGTGGACTAATCTGATTTCATGCTCATGATAATTGAGGTCATGGTAAGAATATTGTTTCAAGAAGTGCTCATTTGCAGGTGTCAAGAATATTTCTTGTGAAGGAGACAGGTCTCCGGTGGTGCTATGCTTTAATACGCCCTTTACTGGAAGGCCGTTGCTTCTCCATTGGTCTGACATAGCCACTGATGATGTTCGTACAGGAATAGGTAAAGTTGGCGGGTTAATATATCAGCTAAGTGATTTTATCAAGTGTAAGATGAGGCTGCATGGAGGCAGTGCCGCTACCACTAAAGAAGAAGCCTGAGTCAAGGGTTAGGGGAAATTCTTCACAACTTGGTATTGTAAACTTGAGAGAATTGGAAAGCTAAAGCGTAAATATGTTGCTTTTCCTGGTCACTACACTTGATTCACTTTCCAACAGTCAACCCCAAGTTGAGGGCGTGTGGGTTGGGCATTAAAATGCTGTCAGCCGCAGTGCTTAGGCAGCAACAAAAGCCTCGTTGTTGTCATTTCAAGCACTTAGTGCAAATAGAATTGAACAGCTATTAAGTTTAAATGCAGTTGATCCAACAGTCTAATAGAAAGATGAGTCTAGCTCCTCTGAAGTAAAAGGGTATATTACAACCAGTTGATATATTACGCCAGCACGTTGAAAGCCCCCAATCAACTTCCCCTTTCGAGTATCACCTCCTAAACTTGGATGTATCTTTCATACGGGAGATATTGTGACGATGAACTCCAAAGTTAGCTTTCCCGTCACTACCTATGGGTCCGCAAGACGCAGTCCAGTTCATCAAAGGCTGAAAGATATCCTACTGCTAGGTATAAACTGGTCAAACACGGAGCCACATCCCATGAGAGCCAAGTCAGAACGAGAGGCATCTGAGAATCTTAAGGGTCCTGCTGGCGGCTGCGTCTTTGACATATCCGACTCGAGGGCTGTTATAAGACTGAACGTCAAGCCCGCCGTCAAGCTCGCCTGGCTGATGACTCTGGCAGAGATTCGAGCAATCACATTATCGGGTGGCCACATACTCACGCGCTCAAGTGATAGGTTCTGGGCATGAGGTGGCGATGAATGCTCGGATGACCCAGTATCACTAACACTCCCTTGGTTATTGCCCATAGATGAACAGATATTAGCTGTATGCGGCTGTCTGTGACTAGGATCTGTCGTTGGATCTGTCGTTGTGGTGTTAGGTGCCGCCTGAGACCTTTCAAGAGTTGCTATGGACTTCTCCATTGCCCTGCTGGATTTCACCTCAGGTATGGAGATATTTGTACCCTTGTTGATGGATCTCAAGCCTACTTCGTGCCCGAGATTGTTGTACACCAAGTCGTGGCTCTCATCTTTCAGGTCCAGCTTGCAAGGTCCTAGTGTCACAAGTGACACATCTCGGGAGTACTTTATAATGTCGGAGAAAAGACTCTGCGCGGTCATCATAAGTGCAAATGGTTCCCTTTCGAATACAGCTATGATTGAGCCGCATAATCTGCCTGAATCTCGTAGAACAACCCAGGACCCCGACGTGCCTCGACCTGGTGAGTTGGACCGATGATTAGTTTCGTGTTATTTCCCGCTCTCCCCCTTGTACTACGTACCTAATGGTGCAGCCAAGCGAATCTTTCGTGCCAAAATAGTTGTGCTCCCAATGGAGAAAGGCACCTTCGATGGTTGGAGGAAGCCTGCTGAGGCTTCCATTCCATTACCCAATAATACTAGTATTTCTTGCTCGTTCGCCGCTAACGAAGAGTCAGGACAGATGCTGAGTACGTTGTTTCGTCCATTGAAATTGTACATGTTGTCGTTCTGGCCTAAACACAAATCGAACTCCACTCGAGATACAAGCGCAAAGTCGGCAGGTATAGAGCCAGTTGAAGGGCTCACGAGCTGCACATATGAGGGTTTGAGCGGAATATCGACCTCAACCTGTTGGATGAAGTTGATCATGCCTGATAAGTTCACTGGAATCCAAGTGCCAACCTTCTCAAGATCGATGTAACCGAGATCGGGTGTGGGGTCTGTGCTGTTGGTATCGTTTTCAACGAGCTCGCACTCGTCGCTAATGTCTTGTTCATCATCTTCGTCTTCACAGGAGTCGGAGCCGGAAGAATAGCTGCTGCTTGAAGTGCTTCTTAAATCTGCAATCACCCTCTTGGCCGACTGGTCCATATTCTGCATGAAGTAAAGAAGCATGGTGTGTCCTGAGGTAACCCCTACCTCGAGTGAGGCATTGATGGCCAACACGCCACCGATGCGTGATACTTCCTGATAGACTATTCGTCCGTACTTAACAACTGTAGTCAAACAGACCTCGCCACACTCATAGGGTCCAGTTACGGCCCACCAAGCAACATGGGTATGCAAAGTCAAGTCATGTGCAAACTTGATTCCTTTTCGCAAATCCAACTGCTCCCATGGGACAGATGCTGGACCATTCGCTGACCTCAAACCACCTTCAGCGAATATTGACGCATACTGTGCCGAGTCGAGACCTAGTTTGCGAACCTGCTTTTGTAATTTTTTCCAAACCGTGCTGCTGCGAATAGCCTCATCCGTGCTCCTGATCCAAACACTCGGCCTGATGATGACCCGTTCTTCGCCTGGCTGATGGGCACCAGCAAGCCGTAGCTCGACGGTCGATGGCGTTGTTGCAAGGGATTTCCTCCATACCATGTTCCATATTCTGTTGAATTCCGGTGCGAGCTTTTCCCATGTCTCGGACGCTTGTTCGAAGAGATATTTGTACTGAGACTGCTCGGGCCAATGTTGGTTGGAATACCAGACGTTCTTAACTGAGCAACATATGCCCCTGGCCTTATTTGGAAGTGAGAAGCGACTTTCATCAAATTCTAGATCGAGGAAGTTGGGTTGCACTACAAGGTGCCCGGGAAATTGGCATGTTGTTGTTTGTGATGGACTTGTTGGTGGTGTAATATATACCTCGGTCTCTGATGAAGTAGATGCCATACCTAACATAGCAACAGGAGTGAGATCCTGGGTCTCGGAGACATTTCAATATCTTTTCATTCTGCAGTACAATCCTTTGATGCAAGGTCAGAAAAGGCAGATGGGTATGACCAGGAAGCAACGCGGGGCTCATCAGCCGCAGCCCCCGATGGCGAGAGAGCCTAGCAAGACACGCGACCCTCGTTATTGGTTCAAACCCCGGTCCATCATGCAAGCCACGGTCACGCTGTAATACATAGTCTAGAAGGGGGTAAGAAAACTCAGGGCCTCGATCATAAATGACAAAAAGACTTAGGTAAGCTTAGCATAAGCTTAGGATATCTTTTGCTGGTTTTATTTTGGTACCCTCTATCAAGGTCTGATGTTTTCTTGCTCCCCGAGGATAGTTCAACACCAAAGTGGTCGTTCAAACCAGTCTCACCTGCATAAAGTGACCAGTGGCTTATCAAGGCAGACTGACTGGGTGTGACTAGAAGAGGGAGCCCAAGACCTAGAAACAGCGGTTTGCGTCTCAATTGCCTGTCGCAGTATTGCTACAGCCTTTATCTCTTTGCTCAACTTTCATCTTTGAATTGAAACTGCATGGTAAAGGAGGTTGAATCTCATTGGTGTTGGACCGAACAGGGCAATGCTACCCGGCGAAACATCGTGGCACTAATCTCGCAAGACTTGGACAAAATGGCTATACGGGAGCTGAGTAACGATGAAAAATATGGAATTCTAAATACGATATGGCCACGGATGCCTCGAAGCGACTTTGACACCTACATGGATCTATACGACAGATACTTCTTATTCTTGGAGGAGCAAATGGAGTTAATTGAACGAAAGTCAATTCTTTACTCGACGAAATCCATCCAAGAACTTGCATCAATTATCGATCAAATACGGCAATATCCTCACAAACGAAAGGCCGACGTGTTCGAAGACTCATCGGAAGAAACTATGAGATCAGCCGATATGGCTATAAGGATCTGGCTTATGATCCACATTGAGCATTCGGCATCTGGTTCAGCTAGCTCTTGTCGGTGGCCAAAGACTCAGTCATGGAATCTCCTGGCAACAAAATGGTCTCCGCCAGGAAGAAGGCTAGTCAGGAAGATTCCTCAAAGTTTCTCGGTTGCGAACCTAACTCGCTACTACGGCTTCCAGGTAAAATGGACAAGTGATCTTGCACAGCATCTCACTATCGACCTGGAATACAAACAAATTACAATATTTGAGCACGCTATTTGCTTACGAAATCACCTTGCATACCCAGATGACTGTCCAATTCCGAAGGAATTCATACGGCAAGCAGTTGATACAATCAAACTACTCTTTCCAGACGACAAGGACACCAATGCATTCTTATCCAGCGAGGGAAGAAGGTTCTACAAGATTCCCTTCGGCCGCGACCGGTCGTTGTCACTTGGAGACTTCTCCTACTGGGAAGCAGAAATATTACAGCTGTTGGATGTCTGGGAACAAGGCCCCAGCGGTTGGTCTCAGCTACGACTACGACCTGATCGGAGCAACTTCTTGGAGTACTCGACATTCTGGGCTGCAGCAGTTGTGTTGCTTCTCACAGTCATCAGCATCGTGTTTGGCGTGGCTGGCTTAGTACTCGCTAAGAAAGCATTGGATGTTAGCGTTCAGTCACTTGATGTATCGGTAAAGTCGTATGAGTTGTCTTTGGCTATTGCATGTGCTGAAGCTAATGCGACGGAGACTTTGCCTGCTTTTTGTAAATAGCTTCTTGGACATATTTTTAGCGATGGCGATTAATTCACTGGGGACTAGGAAGACAAGACTCTCATTATAGGAAGAGCCTATGAGTCTATCAACAGTGTTCTATAATCGTTTAATTTGCGGGCCGTTGGTGCAGCAGATGATTGCTATCTAGAAACTGGTATACTCTATTTCTACTCAAAATGTCTCTTGAACCAAGACACTGCCTGGTTGAACGCTTGCTCCTTGGCAAACAATTGCTTCTTATCTTTCATATCTCCCTTGACAGCGAAGCCATGATGAACTCCTGAGAATAGATTGATCTGGAAGTCCTGCTTTGACTTGGACAGGATGCCTTCGCTCTCATGGCGCTTCTCTACTGTGAAAAGGTCATCGAGCTCTGCGGCAGCGATAGAAAGAGGGCCAGTGATGGCAGCCAGCTCGTCTGACTCAACGAAAGAGGGATGGGCGATGAATCCAACGTTGATGCCATCTTTGTAGTGGCGGATGAGATGCTGTGAGCTGTTAGTTGACTGGGGTTCTTCGCACTTTGTTATGGAACTGACCTTGGCTCCTAAGCAGTATCCAACGGCAGCAATCTGAGTGATACCAATGCTCTTAAGGTACTCAATGCCAGACACAACGATGGGGTCCACAGCTTCCGTTGTGTGGGGGTTCTTTCCATCAGAGCCCTCAACAAGCCACTTCATAATGTCAAAGCCCTCAGGCATCTCCACTGGCACTGGATCACCATTGAAGGTGTCAACAACCAGACACGTATAGCCCTCAGCAGCGAAGGCATCGGCCATGAGTTTGCTGTTTTGCCAGATACCAAAGATGTCTGGGAGGTATAGAACGGCCTGCTTGGACTCCTTGGAAGGCTTTGCTAGGTATCCAGTGACACTGCCGACTTTGACAACATCTCCCTTGGGAGTTCCCCTAGAACTTTGAGTTGGCAAGATTACCAGGCAGATTTATTGAGAGTGACTTACTCATGGAGGGTAGCGATAGTGCAGCACGCAGCAGGAGGGTGAGAAGCCATTTTCGATATCGTTTCAGTTGACGGGGTCACGTCGTTGAGGGTCAATATTACCACGATAAGATATGGAACAATACAAGATGCATAAATACGATAATTTCCCCAATTCTAATCAGTTATTTGATAGCAATAAGTCCCATGATCAACTCAGTTCAGCTTGGACCTCTGCTATAAACGGAATGGTCCGTGACCGTTCCGAAGGCCGGAAGGTGGGTCGCTATCCACATTCCGGGGTCGGCAGATGATAAGTAAAGAGTCGATAAGATGATGTAGCTACGGCATTTATAAGGAATACTGTCATCAAATACACTCACTCTATACAGAATAACTGAATATCACCCTATTACCTTCAAAATTATATCCACTCGATCAATATGGCTACAGACGCCCTCCACGATGTCCGTCCCATGTTTGAGCTCCGCGGACGAAACTACATCGTCACCGGTGGAGCTCAAGGCATTGGCTTCGCTTGCACGCGAGCTATTTGCGAAATGGGCGGTAATGTCGCTGTGTTAGATATCCAGAAAGAACCCACTGCCGAGTTCAACACGTTGAGTGAGAAGTTCTCTGCCAAGACTGTTTACATCCAAACGGATGTTACGTCACAGGAGAGCATCAACGCTGCGTTCGATAAGGTGTTGAAGGAGTTTGAAACTATCGACGGTGTCGTACCCGCTGCGGGTATCGCGATTGATAAGCCGTTCCTGGACCAGACTTGGGAGGAGTTTACCCGCATTCAAGATATCAATGTAAGTTATCCGATCTGCCAAGACGAGCTTGACTAAATAGGTACAGGTCCGGGGAACATTCTTCGTGGCTCAGCTTGCGGCCCGCCAGATGGTCAAGCAAGGCACAGGCGGAAGCATGGTCCTCCTCGCCTCTCAATCCGCACACATCGGCCTTCCCGGCTACCGTATGGCGGCATACAACGCCTCCAAGGGCGGTATCCTCATGCTCTCCAAAGCCTTGGCCGTTGAGCTAGCACCAAAGGGCATCAGGGTGAACACAATCTCACCCGGGTTTGTGGACTCTGAGATGACCAGGAATGTTCGTGAGCTTAAGAGTAAGAGGGAGGGAGAGCAGATGTGGTTGGCGCCGCCAAATCAGAGGCTGAGTACACAGAATGATCTCACGGGGGCGGTTATTTACTTGTTGAGTGATGCGGCGAGACATACTACGGCGGCGGATATTCCGATTACGGGCGGATTGCATGCTGGTACTATTCATGGATTGATTAGTTATGAGAACAACTAGGTCGAGTTTAGCGTTGAGAATTATATCAATTGAGTTTATTCATCTCCCCAAATCACCTTCCTTCATTCTAAAACTTTCATCTTCATCTTGTTGTTCCACCGCATACAGCTGCATTGTTAAGGGAGAGTCGGAATAGAGTCTCGATCTTGACGCGCTATCACTCAACACATGGCTATCGTAATCTTGGTATCACCAACTGGCAATTGGCCCCACTGATAGCCAAATCGGTTACTATCAGATGATTGAGATAGCCTCAAGTGATAAGCCTTCAGCTCGTCAGCGGCCCGCGAAGCGGATACCGCACGCGGAATCGGCAACCAGATCCGTTCCTGAGCCCCATACCCGCTATCTTGACCATTATTCCGGAACAGCAAATCATCGGCTACGGGATCATAATCATCATAATTCATTCCAAATGCTAATGCCATAATCAAAATATACTCTCCGAAAACATGTGATTAACATCCCCAATGGGCCACTGCAACCTTAGCGAATCCTCCCAGCCCATCTGCATATCCGTATCCGGTATTACCGTCCCAGCCATTGCAAATCCCCCCGGAACGACCCCGTTATTAAAAGGCGGCGAGTACTCCGTATAGGGCTGGAAATCCCCGACTGGTTGCGCGAGACTCGCTCTTCTGATTGACTCTGTGACGCCGTCTAGACCCTCGTGGTTTCCAGGGCTCGCTGGGTTTAGAATACCCAGGCTGAGAAGGTTACGTCGCATTTCTATGAGACGCTTGGCGAGACGACGTGCGGAGCGGGAGCGGTGGGTGTATTTTGTGGTGAGCGTCACGCACATGCTGAAACTGCCACCGAGAGATTCGATAAGTTCTGGAGTGAGGGTTGGCAGCATTGTTACTCTATTCTGCTTTATAAAAGCGATGAGCAGAAATGCTAGACCAGCGGTGCACGCTAGTATATGCTGGTAATATGGATGTTGTTTGCGGTAGAGATCCGTAGTCGCGTCAAGCGTGTGTAAAACATGAATGATGTCGTAAACTCGATCAGTTGCTGATCGAACGTGGTTCTTTGTAATCTCAATATCCAACTCTGAGAAGAAGAAGGGCTTCAACAGTTGACTCCGAACGGATTCCGCGCGGAGATTTAGTAAGATCGTCCAGGTTGGTGGACGGGTTGATGGATCTGCATGCCATGCTTGACAATTTGCAACGGTGTAATCACCGACGGCCTTCTTTCTCCACTGCTCGATCTGAAAGCTCATCAGCTCGAATGAATTCTCATCGTTGTAGCCTTCGCCTTTTGCTGCGTTTGATATAGGTTCGCTGAAGCGATCGCTTATGAGGATGAAGGAGAGCATGGCTTTGAGGTATGGGTTCTTGACGGAAGATGTAGACATGGAGCTGAAGCTCTTGTCTTGGAAGTGTGTCGGTAGACCGGTCGCATAGCTCCATTGTCTATCGAGGATGACAATACTACTGATCAGAGTGCAAGCTTCTGTACGTTGGGCCTCGGTCTTGACGGTGTGCCTGAAGACTTCGGCGTTGTGGAGACCGAGTTCCATGAGCATGCGACCTGCGATGCCGCACATGCGCCAAGCTGAGCGGGGCATCTCTTGGAAGAAGTCGTACCAGCCCTGTCACTTGGTTAGTGAATTTGATGTTACATCAGGAGTTCTAGTACGTACCTTAAGGAATATTATGGTCGCGTGCTGAATGCTATTAGCAGGCGCAGCTAGCTTCGCATTAACAGCATCCTGAAAGCTATCCCTCAGCAAAGTCTCCGTATTCGAACTCGACGGGTTCCCATCAGCCCTCAAAGCAATAGCCAAGCACAGGTTCAATATCAATAGCAACTCGTACGTAGCAGCTCCCGTGCTCGACGCCAGAACATCCCATACTCCAGCACCAGCCTCGGCATACCACGAGCGCGTCTGCATGATGAGCGCATCGATATCAACAACAGGATGAAGTTCACCGACGACCTCTTGATAAATATACAAAAGCTGAGTGGCCTCCTGCAAGCCCATAATTGAGCGGAATGTTAAAAGCATAGCTGGGTCGCCTTTGTCGATTGTGCGCGGCGATGCGGAGAATTGTGTATTTTGTCCATCGTTCTGGTCCGCCTCGTCGGAAGCGTCGTCTTCGTGGATACTGGCGAGCTGTAATTGCTTTTGTTGAAGTGGTGGACCTGGAAGGCTGTTTCGTCGGAGCTTTAATTGTCCCACGTTCAGGGCGTAGTCTGGACATGTCGGGCCGTAGAAATGTTGAGAGGCGGTTGTTCGGGTGGATTTTGGCGTTGAGCTCTGATCCTCGGGCGTGGATTCGGTGTAGCTGTGACTGATGATGGGTATTGTGTTGGGATTTGCGTTGGGAATAGGATCGCGGGGCCGTGTCGCGGCAACCATCGTCATTGGCGATGGAAGATTTGGTGGTTCTTGGCTACTCGAGTATTGAACTTGCGACGCCAAACTGTTTAATTGCTCCTGAAGGCTCGAGAGCATATCAACAATCGCAGCTTGATTCGTCTGGCATGAAGCCCCTGAAGTCGCACAATCGCGGTTCGTGGTCGCAGGTATCGGGTCCGTGATGGCGGGCGCTGGAGGCGCTGCTGTCGTTGTAGCGGGGTGCCAATCGTCACTGTCAAGGCTGGAGCTGTTGTTCTCGAGACTGCTGCTGTAACTGCAATTCTGGTTTCGGCTTGCGCAGTGTCTGCATGGCTGTCGCCCGTCGCATTTTCCCTTTCGTCTTCTACATGCGTCGCATGCGCGAAGAGCATATGGTGTCCTCCGTTTGCCGGGTTCTCCGGTCGAAGTGCTGGATTTCTTGACGCCTTTGGGTTCACGTGCCTGGGCCATGGCTAAAACAGGGCTTCCGTCTGCCCCCTTTGTTCGCGTCGCGTCGCGTTGATGGGAACCCAGTACAGCGAGTTCAATTGAGTCTTGCGTTTCGTTTTGGCGATCTCGTATGCGTCGAAAGTCGGGTCAGGGGCGAGAAAGGCGGAAACTCGGGGGCGAAAGGTGAAGAAACACCGCGTTGATTATTTATCTTGGTCAGTCTCGACTAGTGTCGGGCTTCACCTTGGACCCATGCGGGGTAAACCTGACTAGACCTAGATCGGCGAGACTAAGCTTCTACTTCTTATCTCCCATTAATTTAGCTGCGGATATAAGTAGCGAGCTTTCATCGATGCGGTTTAGGCGGTAGCCAAGTGCTTACATGAGCAGATTTGGGACCAATCAGACATCATCGGTTTGATTTGCCCTTATCATCCACCGGTTTCGGATGAGGATCCGCTGCATTGGGTTGGTTGGGAGGGTTCAGGGTAGATGATTCATTTCATCACATTTGACGGCATGGCCGAGTCAAAAGATGCAGGTGAAAGCGCTCAACTGGAACATAAACGTCTCATAGTCATTAACAGTGGCAATATCTTAAACAGAGTGTTGTGATGGTTATGGTAGGACAAGATAATGCCGCATTGGTTCTAAGATGCTTCAAGGGCAGACAGGCCGCCGTCACAATTGCGATCTGATGAGATCTCAGACACGGTCGACCCCAAGCATTTCTGCTGTGACATGTCAGAAACAGCAAAACTCACAAGCCAATGGTCTTATACAATTATATGTCGTCATACAATAACACTGATTCAATTGGCTATAATTCATCCCTCCACGACTGCCGAGGCTCAACAGCACACGAAGCTTGAGCGTCCAAACAAGACCCACTCGCAAAGCCCGGCGTCATACTTTATTAGGACCGAATACTACCCGCGGGAAGCAACTTTACATTTTACTCAAATCAATGGACGCCGAACTAATGCTAATACCTCAAATGCTACACTAAACCTCCCTCACCTTGTAACTAAACATCTCATTCGAAGCCACTGAGTTTCTATCCCTCATCTTCGTCGCTGTATCAATACCCGTCACCGGCACGCGATACTCATACTTGGCACCCTCCTTCTGTCCCGCAACAGGATAAGGGAAGGGAAGATACTGCGGTATCAATCCCAATTGCGCAAGGACAGTGCCTTGGTCCCATGCGATATGCTCATGGTAGAGACGATCGCCTCGGATGTTTACCACTGCCGTGAAGGGGACTTCCATCTTCTTGTCGGTTGGTGGAACGCCGGGAAGTCTACCATGTTAGTGAAGGATACCAAGAGGGACAGCAAGTGACGTACAGCCAGTCAATTGTCTTGTTATGTGTGAACTTGTAGAGGAACTCATCGACTACGCGGTCAATGCCGATTGTGCGGCTGATGAGTTCGAGTTCTGTGTCGTCCGAGTTTTGAAAGATGAAGTTATCGCGGTAAAATGTTGTAAGTGACTTGCGGCCAATGCCACCGGTGAGCTGAATCAACGTCAATATCTCAAACCAGTCTCAATATTTAGAAGCTGCAGTGAACTTACTGTAGGTACGTGGTTAACATATGGCTGATCAACCATGGTGCTCATTGTATGCTCAACCGAGCGGTCTGCAAACTCATAATAAGTATGCTCATCCCAGATAGCCTCAAGATCAAAGTACGGGCCGTTGGTAAGAGGCTTGAGAAACGTCAGGTTTCTTGTGTGCGATAGTGACTCAGTCCAGTAGTCGAAGTCATCTTGGAATGGAGTTGCCATGAGATGAGACTTTGCGCTGGAGTATGAGTATGTTGTGAGGCCATCACCTCTCTCGATGATGGCGGTGCGGCCGGCAATGTGGCGCAGGATGGGGATGTTGGGCTTCTCAAGGGCTGTAAGATCTGCGTTGTTGGCGTAGATCACGGCGCCTACTAGGCCAGAGTTGTTGAGTGAGCCAGCTACCTGGTTCCATAGCTTGGGGTCATACGCTATCGGAGAATTAGTATCACGTCACCAACAACGCATGAACGAACCCACCAATAAGTCCAATCTTGCTATCCTTCTCAATTTTCTCACAGCTCTTCAAAGCCTTCAATGCATCACTCAACACTTCACCAGCATCTCTCTTAAATGCCTTGGCCTGTATCTCAACAACAGCATACCCCTCCTCAGCCCACTTCAAAAGAGCAGAAGGAACACCTTCAACAATTTCCAAATGCTTCTCCGAGTCAGGACTTAGAATAACAAGACCAGGTCCATGACCCCGTCTTGAAAGTGGAGGCAGAAGAGTAATCCCCTCACCAACAGTCTCAGGCTTGGCCTGAGGAAGAGGAGCAGGAGGCTTCGAAATGTCGGCGTACATTGTGAAAATTGATTGGTTGGTTTTGAGTCTGGGGGTTAAGATGGCCTAGGCGCTGCTCGAAGAAACAATATATAGATAGATAGTAAATTAGAATGCGAAGTACGTAGAGCGGAACTCCGCTGAGGCCTGCCTGGTAAACCCCAGATTATGATACGAGCGGTTATCGCGGGCCCCGCTTTTGACAAGCCTTATCGCAGATCTGAGATAACGCTTCAGCTTAGGAACTTCCGACCGGAAAGTCCGTAGGCGCATGAGGCGCTGTTGGTCCATAAGCTAAACATGGTAACCGAGCCAATTCCAGCGAGTCATATCTGTTCCTGCGTCGCTAACATATGCATCAGATATATGATATACAGGGTTCGGAACACTTATTGAGGCTATCGTGTCGTTCCGTAGTGATGATTTACCCCAGATAAGGCAATTGATACGTGGAGGCGGAATAAGGGTGACGGAACGTGAATCTGGGGTAGTAGCTAAGCTAGTGTTATCGGGCATTCCCTGTTTACGACAATTCTACAGCATTTGAGATATCGTTCCGACACGTGTTGGGTTGTTTTAGGGGTTCAGCTGATGTGTCAGTTGGAGATTAGACGAGGTTTTGGACTGAAACTGACGTTTGGGGATACCCGACGCTCGTGGTTGGATAGATATAGAAACCCCATCGTTCGCCCCTTGGCTGTTTGCAACATCATACTTGCTTCTTTCAACTAATAGAGGATACAAGATCTTGACTTTTACCTCTCAACATCCATTCTTCTATCTTTATCGAGACAACATGACTAAATCATACGATGTCGTGGTTGTAGGCGCCGGTAAGCATCTCATCCCGTCCGCTGTATCATAGGTTCGCAATTAACAGCTCAGGATGGTTCGGTCTGGCCGCCGCAAAAGCCATTAGGCAAATTAGCCCCCACGCCAATCTCGCTGTCCTCGAGTCCGCCGAGTCATGCGGTGGCACGTGGTCCAAGAACCGTCTCTACCCCGGTCTCAAGTCCAACAACATGAAGGGCACATACGAATACCCCGACTTTCCCATGGTAGAGAGCACATACGGCGTCAAGCCCAACAGCCACATCCCCGGAACAGTGCTCCACCGGTACCTCACCGACTTTGCTAAGCACTACGACTTTCACGATCGAATCCAGTTCAACACCTCTGTCAACTTGGTAGAGCGAAATGGCGATGCTGGCTGGAGAGTTAGTGTTACTTCCCCCGAGGGAACAGAAAGTATCACTACCGAGAGATTGGTGCTGGCTACTGGTCTTACATCAACACCGAATATGCCCCAGTATAAGAACGCTGAGAAGTTTGGTGCTCCTCTCTTCCACGCCAAGGACTTCTGCAAAGAGGCCCCCAACCTGAACGTCAAGAAGGCTATTGTTGTTGGAGGTGCCAAGTCTGCCTTTGATGTTGCCTACGCTCTGGTTCAAGATGGCGCAACAGTCGACTTGGTTGTTCGCCCTACAGGAAACGGCCCAGTCTGGATCGCGCCTCCTTTCGTCACACCTCTCAAGAAGCGACTTGATCAGCTGCTCAACATTAGATGGATGACCTGGTTCAGCCCTTGCCCTTGGGGTCAAGAAGATGGCTTCCCTGGTGTGCGAAACTTCCTCCACGGAACTTCTGTCGGTCGATTCCTCGTCAGCAACTTCTGGAAGACTTTGAGTAACGATGTCACGGGAGCTATCGGATACGACTCTCACCCTGAGCTTGCGAAGCTTAAGCCTTGGCACTCTGCCTTCTGGATCGGTAGCGGACTTAGTATCTTGAACTACGATAGTCCTTTGTTTGATCTTGTCAAGGAGGGTAAGATCAGAGTTCACATCGATGACATTGAGTCATTGGAACCTAACCGAGCTGTCCTTGCATCTGGCAACGTGATCGAGACCGATGCTATTATCTGCTCAACTGGCTGGAAGAAGGAATCCACCATCAAGTTCGCAGAGGATGAGCTTGGTCTCCCCTACTCCACTGAGAAGAAGCGCTCTCTGGCCCAAGACGCCGACGAGAAGGTCCTCTCTCTTTACCCCCTCCTCAAGAAGCAACCAGAGCTCAACGTCAAGCCTAAAGAAGCCAACCCTCTTCGATACTACCGCTTCATGATCCCCTCAGGCATGGTCAAGACCCGTGACTTGGCTTTCGCCGGCATGATCTCGTCCGTCAGCACAGCCACATGCGCAACCATCCAAGGCCACTGGATCGCTGCTTTCATGGCCGGCAAGATCGATCGCATTCCTACATCCGACAAGGAGATCACCGACGAGATCATGCTGCACACTCAATGGGGCAAGTGGCGATACCCTTGCGGTTACGGAGCGGATCTTCCCGATCTTGTATTCGAGGGTCTGCCTTATTGCAACATGCTTATGAAGGATATGGGACTCGAGACACATCGCAAGGGAAGCCGGTTCCAGGAACTCACCTCGCCTTATCTCCCTGCCGACTTTAAGGGATTGGTTGAGGAGTGGAAGGAGAAGCATGAGGGCACTGAGGAGATCAACGGTGTTGAAGTTGAGCAACTTGCTGGTGGGCTGAAGAAGGCGTAAGGTGTAACTATTACTTTGTCGTTAGCATATATCCATTGGTTGAGATTGTTGGCGCTTCTGTCTATTGGCAGTTGTCGCATGGTAGCAGAATGAAAATAAGTACTCATCAATAACCTGTTGTATTCAAGTCAAAGGATGCTTGGCGAGTTTCTTACCCGGACGACAGAACCAATTATGTTGGTTCAAGCCCTGTAAACTGATGTCATTTGTCAGCCTGTAGCGCGCCCTTCGAATGAACCACAACGCTGCTTACCATCAATTGATGCGACCTTGAATTAGACTTAAAAGAGTTGATCTCGACATCAAATTCGCGTATCCACCATCGAACACGCAGTGCAGCGAAAAATGGACCGCAGCTTCGATATCACGACGGACACGGGCGCAGCGTCAATTCACGGCGGCATCATTCCCCTAGAACCCCTCAATCCCAAGGCCAGGCTGAGAACAGCCAATCAAGCCAACAGCGCCAATGACAGCGACGCGCAATTGAACCCTCCAATCCTCCAGGAGGAGAATGCCCTAAGCGCACAGGACTCGGGCGGCCTGGGGATATCCAAGACCAGGGGTATAATCGTCATAGTCACTCTTGCGGGCATCAGCTTTCTCAACACCATGGGCTCGGGGATCCTCATCGCTGCGCTTCCCAAGATCGCTGACGACGTTGGCCTCTCTGAGAATCTCATCCTATGGCCTGCGGCGGTGTACGCGCTCGCAGCCGGATGTCTACTGCTCATCTTTGGTGCGATTGCGGACGTCGTAGGGGCCAAGTTGATGTGGGTTACTGGGAGTTTTCTCTTTGTAGCTTTCACGTTGGCTGTTGGCCTTGCTCAGACGGGCATCCAGGTCATTCTGTTTCGGACTCTTCTCGGGGCTTCGGTATCGATGTGCTTGCCTACAGCTGTTAGCTTGATAGCTAATACCTTCCCCAAGGGTCCTTGGAGAAATGTCGCGTTTGCGATCAATGGCATGGGCAGTCCTCTTGGCTACGCTCTTGGCCTCGTGCTTGGAGGTATCTTCACCGATACCATCGGCTGGAGATGGGCATACTACATGAGCGCGATAATCAACTTCTGCCTGTCGACCGGCGCAATCTGGTCGCTTCCCTCTGTGTATACTCCATCAGAGCGGAAATGGACGACTCGGCTGATACATGAGATCGACTGGGTTGGAGCTACTACAATGAGTGTTGCACTCGGCATGCTGCTCTATGTTCTCGCCATGATATCGTCGTCGTATAAGAGACTGGATGATCCTCAGAACATTGCCCTGTTGACCGTTGCCATTATTCTGTTGGCTGCGTTTCCCTTCTGGATGGACTACCAGGTCAGGCGCGGGAAGCCAGCATTGATACCCAACAGCCTCTGGAAAAACCGGTCTTTCACATCAGTTTGCATCGCTGTCTTCTTGTGCTGGGCTTCACTGAATGGTATTGAGTATTTCACAACGCTATAGTGAGTTACCTGGGTTACAAATCTGATCATCTCCTAACCCCGAGCCCTTAGCTTTCAAAAGGTCGAGGGTCTGTCAGCTCTACAAAGCTCCCTCCGATTCCTACCCCATGTCATCATGGGTGTAGCCGTCAACATCATCACTGGCCTCCTCATCGCCAAGGTAAAAGTTCGCACGTTGGCTGTTGTCTCAGCACTTGTGACGATGGTAGCTGCCCCTCTGATGGCAACTGTTGATGTCGGCGAGAACTACTGGCTTGCTCCGTTTTGGGCCATGTTCCTTTCACCCGTCAATCCAGATGGTAAGCTCAACCGCCTTGATCTGGTTGGTCACGCTAACAAAGAATAGTGCTGTTCACTGTCTCCAACCTCGTTATATCGGATGCTTATCCCCCAGAGATGCAGTCACTCGCCGGTGGTGTCTTTAACGAAGTAGCTCAATTTGGCAACTCAGTCGGCTTAGCCATCACTGCTGCAATCGCTGCTTCGGTTACAGAGCACTCTAACATCACGGAACGCCAAGAGGCTTTGATGAAAGGTTATCGGGCTGCATTCTGGACCATCTTTGCCAGCTGCAGCACTGTCACCATTGTCGTATGGCTTGGGTTGAAGAAGGGTGGCATCGTTGGAAGGAAGCAGGATTAATTATGAGTGTTCAGAATTCTTAATAACTTCAAATGGTATATCCGCTGCAACTGTTTAGTTAAGACTTCCCAAAGAGCCTTCTAGCAAAGCTTCGAGCTCCTTCTGAGCGTGCAATCATCTTCTTACGATCTGCCCCGAACTGCTCGGGAGAGATCAAGACGCATTGGTTGACTTGCTCGTCCTTTGACGTCCTGAAGCGTATTTGACAAGTCCAGACACTCTTGAGAAACTCTCCAGGAGATGGTATCACTCTTATCTCACTCAATGGCAAAGATATAATAAACTCGGGTTTTAATACCTCACAAACAGCTGCTGCCCAGTTATACGGAAGGGCTGGTTTATGAGATGCCCAGTCCGTTTGAGACCATTGCGGAGCTACTGCGATTACTTGGAGCGGTTCAGTACCCATGATGTTCCTGGTACAGGCGTGTTGTGGACGGATTGTCGGCTGTACTGTATACTATAAAGTCGTTAGAACAGGAAGAATGTGGTTCCTCCTGGAGTAATCAACGAACCTCGTGTATCGTCGCACAAATCATTTTGCCAAAGACTTTGCAGTGATCTTTGTGATAAGGCGGATCCAGTAGGACACCGTCGACCTTGTTAACCAGGTTATCAGTTTTATAAAGTATGCCTAGCTCTGTGAGGATAATTTCAATCTCGGGATGAATTCCGTTCCATCTCGGAGGTCCCTCGACGACAACAATGATGTTGTGCCATAGCGGCGGGACATCGTCACCCAGCTCTAGACGCCGCGTCAATCCAACAACAGCAGTAGTGATAAACTCCCACTGGCGTTTGAAAACAGCAGAAGTAGTCCTAGTCGTCACGGGGATGTAGAAGACAACTTTGATGTCTCGCTTTAGGTATTGCTTCGGTCGTAGAGTGTCTTTCTGCGAGGTGAAGACTAGTGCTGAACACGTCAAAGCCGTGAAGCTATTGTAGGAGGATTCGGTGTAGTAATCTTCAGACAAGAGATCTGTGACCGCCGTTGGCACGGGAAAGTTGATCACTAATCTGTCATGGAGGGTCTTGGCCTCCAAGTCGTTGAAATCTGACGTTTCTGAGACTACGTCAATTCCGAAGACGGGAACGCGGTCTGTCTTCGATGCTTTTGCTGAGGCACCTTTCGTTACCTCAGGTCCGCCCTTTTCGTAATCGTGAGAGTGCTCATCACCCCTGTCATATCTTGTAGGCTCCAGGCTGAACTGTCGCTTGAGGGCGGCTTGACTGATTTGCGTTGATCTGTCCTGCGGTTTCTGCTTCTCAGAAACTCTTGCACGGTCTGAATGAGGCGTTCCAGCTGTTCTCTGTGTGACCTCTCGTGAAGATGTAGATTGGGACAGACGCTGAACCTCGCCAGAAGATAACTGATCTTCGCGATCTTGCAATTCTTTCACCTTCCTCTCCCAGAATTTCGTCTCACTCTCAACCGAAGACTTCTCCCATTCTTCAAGGAAAGCGTCATCGGGCGGTACTACAAGCTCATCGTCTTTCTCGAAATCCTTCTCAAGACCTGAGTGATGGCTTTCCATCACTTGTCGAGTTTTAGGCTGTGATTCGACCGAACGTTGGACGTCTTTCAGTTTTGCTTCAGCCAACCTTTCCTCGCCCTTTTGCTCTTCCCATCTCTTCTTCTTCAACTTGTATGACACTGGATCGCTCGCTGCAGAATCCAGCTCCCAGTCCGAAAGATAAGCAGGATCGGAAGGCCTGTCGCTGCCCGCCTCTCTTTCGAGGATGAAAGACGGTGCTTTTGTGCTGGAATCCCCTCCGTCGATGGATGCGCCATCCATGGCCTTCTCAGTATAAGTCGTCATCTCCTCAAGGAAGTTTTGAAGTATGTAGTCGTTTCCTCCTTGCTTCGGCAATTGTTGCTGGAGCCGAAGTATTTCTTCCAGGATTTGTGCTGTGTCATCTTTTATCGCTGACGTGTCATTCCGAATCTCTGATGTGTCGCTTTTTATCTCTTTGGTAACGTGGCTTCGTTTGTCAGTCAACTTGCCCCAAGGCGTTGGTGAAACTTACAGTGATAGCATATCTAAAGCTAGCTCCAATGCTGCCTTGTGAGCCTCAAGGTTTGAGCGAAGTTTTGCGACGTCTCCTTGTCCATTGATGGCCCAACCAGCCTTGGATTTGAGTCGACTATCGCCGCCATATTTCGTGATACACTCTTGTAGCTCGACAGCCACTGAGTTGCAGTTCGTCACGATACCCGAGACATGACGTTGGAGGGTCGTGGGAAATGTCTTGCTCTCATCCGTCACATCATCCTGGATAAGTTCAAGGACTGTTTGTAGGGAGAGGAGCTCTCGTGCCACTCGATCAAGATCACCCCGAGCGTCGCGACAAGTGCGAATAAAGGAGTTAATGGACAGTGAGAGGGACCCTATGGTTGAAATGAGAGTGGCACAACCTGTAGCTATTGATAGAGGGTCCATGATACTGTGAGATATCCATAATCTATTGATATGCGACAGTGAGATTCTTGAGCGAGGGGTGCTGAAACCGGTTTTCAGCTGACAGGGATCATTTGAGCTGAGATGCCCAATTGGCTGATGAGTTCAATGTATTTTCTCGCAGCGCTTAACAATTATTCAGTTGCGTTATTGGCTCATCAGAATGCCAAGCCTTAACCGTAATCTAATAATAACTAAGAGGTTGAGTGAGGTTATTCGCATGACCCTCATATCGTTAGATGCTATTGAGATTAGCGCACAACCGAGTGTTACCCAATCCATCTAGAATTATGTGATTCTTCATATAATTCTGTAGGCAAGATTAATTACATTTTGTATTGCGACCATTCATTTGAGAATACAAAGTAATCACAGCCCTAATTCATAGGCGATACTTTCATAATTCTCTAGAAGATATACTTCCATGTCATGTTTAAAAAACACATCGTTCTCTTTTCGGACTCTAATAATGAGCACGATGCCTTAAAAAGACAATCCAGCAAGTCAAATGCAAGTAAACTTTACGATACCTAAATTCGAGATTATAGGCTAAGGTTATTTGCAGCTCCGCATTTTCTTCCGTGGTGTCACTTAATTGAGGTCGGGACGCATTGTGGTCTTTGCAGGTCCTTCAAGCTTTCAACTGGTAACAGATTTCATCTCTAGCTTTTGAGTGATTGACATTAAGAAATAATCATTCCCAAAACCCAGCTAAACCTGTGTTGGCATGCTTATCTCGCTGTGCCGGGTGGATGGAGCAATATGTGATGACAATGGCATGATCAGAGCGCGCCTCGTCGGACTAACGATGAGCACAAGTAATGGCTGATAACAGCTTGCACGGAGATTACCCGCTGTCGTGTCGCTAATGAATTAACTTTCCTGCTGCAGTGCTTGCATGAAACTAATCAGTCTAGCGGTGAACGTAAACCATCCGGAGGAGATGCGCCGGACATACAAGTGTCATTGCGCATGGCGATCGCCAGAATCTAGTTTACGATAGGGCTGGGTGAGCGGCTGGTTCAGGGGGAGCTCAGTCTGACCAATCGCAAGCTCCGGTTTAGATAGTCTATGCCATCATAAGTTTGCTTGCGAGATCTAACATCAGTGCTTTGGGACTAGTAGATCCAGGCAAACATCTCCTTGAGATGTCGTGAATGAGACTGTCTAACTCCATTCTCTCATCAATGACAAGCTGATGATTCGTTTTCATCCTTTGGAACGATGACTACTTTTCCAATTGACCCGTGCCCCAGGTTTGGCTGCTTTGTTGTAGTTACACCGCATCATCATCTAGCCCGAATGCGGGGTGAACATTGGGCGATCATCAATATTTGACCGTGAATTTCTTGTGCGACATTGCGTTGAGAATTGAACAAAGCAAAGTCAATGACATCTACGAATGTGCTTACGGTGAGGAACAGAGAACAAACAGCTCGATCAGTTCGATCCATGACGTCAATCAGTTCGTATGTCTCAGTGTTTGCTGGATGGATATGAGAGGATTGATGTTTATAAATAAAGGACGAATCTCCAAGTTGTGCTTCCAATTCATCATCAAACACTCAATCTCATCATCAATCACAAGCATCTTCGCAAACCTTTATCACCACCTCCAACAACTAAACATCAACATGTCTGACTACAAGCCCACTGGTACAACTTCCCTTCCACTGTGATCCATATCACAATGTCTAACAGGTCATAGAGCATGACGGCCTCCGCAAGGACGGTCAGCCTGACGGTCGTGTCGGCACCGGCGAGTTCGCTCACGGCAAGGTCGACCCCCACAAGGCCGGCGAGCAGGGCGGAAAGACTTCCGGCTCCGGCGAGGGTCTTGGAAGCTCCGACAGCAGCGGTGGTGACTATAAGCCCACTGAGCATGGTGGCCTGAAGAAGGATGGCAGCCCTGACCAGCGAGTCAAGGGTAATTAGGCGGTATGGATTATGTAGCGATATCTACTACCTGAATGATAAAGGTTTAAAACCGACACCTCTACCGAGTTTAATTTGGCGAGAGTGAATGCAATAGTATGTGAGTTGAAAGAGGTTAAATTCTACAAATAATGCACATGAAGGAATTGCGACGCGCAAAAAACATCATGTGTTGCTCATTGGGTTACGACGCCAGCATGCATCGCGTCATCGTGATGAAACATATTGTGTGATGCTGAGACGTCCCCGGAAGAAAGCGCTCTCATTGCTAAGAACTTCGTGATCAGATAAGCTTACCAATTTTGGAATTTTATTGGCATAACATTCAGGTTTTGTCCAAATGTTCCGATTAGCTTCATTTACATGATGTTGGCTGAGCCGCAAAGAGCAAACTGACAACTACTTTATCTGAGCCGCAGACTAAGAGAAATAACATTGGGATCTACAACTCGTATCACAAATATTCCCTCCTTCCCCGAGCACCATCTGTAACAGACCAAACTAGTCAATATAAAAATAAGCTTCGATAGATTTGACTCGGTCTCACTCTCAGGGCTGAGGCCCGTATCCACCGCGGAGCCGAACCCTCAGCATTGACCAGGGTAAGCACATGGCATTTTGACAACACCACGCGATGAGGCTTGAGCCATGAACTATCTATCTATCTATTACCTTCTATCCGGGATAGGTTCATCCGGTGTCGAATCATCCCAACAACACGTTTTTTGAATTGATGCTAGATAAGCATTAAGCCCCTTTTATTTAGTGTGAGCTGACCAAGCCTAACTCATCTCTCAGGCCTGTGTTCCGGGCTTTTGGGTGTTGATGGACGCTAAGATGCGGAGCCGCAAAAGCAAATACTCGTCCGGGGTCTTGTATGCGAGACTGCCAATGATCATGATTGGGAATGACTTGTCGATATTGATTAGTTATTCAACAAGTACGGAAACTTGTCGTTTCAGAGGATGGAGGAAAGAATTGGCAGGACTGAGGAAGATGTCGATATATCCATTCATTACGACGTAGAGGTATAGAGAATGAGCCAATCTTCATGCCCCCCAAACTCGACTCCCTTGACCCGGGGACATGCACGTCTGTAACCAACATCACACATCGCGGGGTACCTTGCAATCATATCACCCCCAAATGAGATGAGCTCAGGGAATCCGGACGACTGGGCTGCAACCTCCCACACAAAAGATCTTCAGCGGTCCGTATCCCGGTGCATAAGCGCATCATCCAAGCGACCAGGGCCAGGCTCAGACGCAAAAGTACGCTCTAACGGATGCAACGCCTCTTCGTGGCCCCTGAGTCAAGCTAGCGGCTGCAGCTCTTCCCTCAAATATATGCATCTCAATGTACCGAGAAGACCAGACCTTGGAGTCCCTGTATTCTTGCTCTTCTCTACATTGACATTCCTTGCTCGCCAGACCGCCAAGATGGGGGGTCTTTTGCTGTCAGATCACTATGAGTTTCATAAGCCGAGTACCAATGACATGAATATTGCGAGTATCGCTTGGGGATTCTCCCTGGGCGTGTCGATATTTGCGGGTACCAAGGCTGCGAAGCAGACAATTAAATCGTGGAAAAGAGGGACGAGAACGAATATCTATCTTATTCTTGTATGGACAGAATGGACGAGCAGTGTGATTATGAGTGCCATTACATGGTTGTATCTGCGGCAATACATCCCACCCGGCTTTCCCGTCTTCTTTGTCATTGGTACGTGCCCATCGTCGGATCCGAAGTCCCCTCGTCTAACATACTTCAAGTCTTTCTTTGGGCCATTCAGATCCAGTCGCTACTGCAGATTATCATCAACCGAATCTCGATCCTCATGGTCAACCGACACAACGCATGGAAGCTCAAACTTTCAGTATTCCTTGTTCTTCTTGCCATCAACATCAGTGTTTTCTGTGTCTGGATCCCTGCCCGATTACAGATCAGTCCCAAATGGATCGCTGTCAACGCTGTCTGGGATAGAGTGGAGAAATGCATCTTCTTGCTTGTCGATGCTGGTTTGAACTTTTACTTTATCTACCTTGTTCGATCTCGCCTCATCGCCAATGGTCTTACAAAGTATACTCGACTGTATCGTGTCAATTTGTTCATGATTGCTGTCTCGATCACAATGGATGTAAGTGAACTTATTGCGCGATCCAATATATTTTACTAACAGAACAAGGTCCTGCTCATTGCAATGATGTCTCTTCCCAACGACATTGTCTATCTCCAATTCCATCCTCTGACATACCTTGTCAAGCTCCACATCGAGATGAACATGGCCGAACTCATCACCAAGGTAGTCAGGGCCAGCAACCCCAACGGCTACGACTACTCCGACTCGCGATCTCGCTCCGGTCAAAAGAGTGGAAAGACAACCACTGGAAAAAAGATGGGTTCCGTGTTTCCAGGCAACAACCAGACCTTCATTGAAGCCGGTGGCGATAACATTGAGCTCCCTCAAAGGAAGGAAGACGGCATCCAGGTATCCAGGACTTTCAAGACTACGCAGATCCAAGTTGTCAAAGAGAATCGGGATCGTACTGACTACGACGATCTTGAGAGCGAGTCGAGTTCTACCCGACATTTGAAGCAAGAACCGCTACCATTCCCTGCCGAATAGCCCAATGCTTCTCGATTAGCCCTTTCTGAACTAGCATTTTAGATTTGGATTTTCTTCACGGATACCCCCCTCCTGGTTAGATCACAGTGGCACGGGCACATCATATACCCGCCACTCAAGTTCCTTTTTAGCTTCTAGAATAATTAGACGTACACGATATTAATGCTTTAAATAAAGAGATGGTTTCGTAACAAACCCCTGTCTCTGGACTAAAGGATGTCTTGACCCCTGTTGTAAATCGTGCGCTAAGGTGCGGCTCCGCTCGACCGATGAATTGTGGCTGATTGGCCTCGATGCATGGGCATTAGTACAAAGGGCCTCACTATCTCATTATCGGATGATTTATTGGCAAGATGAGATTAGAATTGAATGTGGCGTTCGGGGAAGCAAGATATCACATGCATTATCACATCGTGGAGAGAGTTTGTGCTTACTCTGAAAAAGCAAAGTTGCCCCAGAATAGAACCTGGAGAAATACGCAGTTTCAGTTATCATGCCTCTCAGTACTCCGTAGTATCTTACCATAATAAGCACTCTAGTATAAATAAAGCTTTAAATATAGTGCTGCTATAAATCTTCATTGATAAATCTTGCTTGAACCAAGATTTCCCCCGTTTTTCGAGTCTATCCACTTCCAGGGTTGCCGAAAGTCGAGCTGTTCTGAATGCACCAAAGTTGGGACGACATAACCAACTCACATACTGAATCTTCGGCCCCGACGCGATCTGCTGAAAAAAAGTCCCCAGGTTACAGGAATCGGCTCGGAATCCATGAGAGGGCGGATGCGATCGGCGGAACTATACCCGGAGCGGCTCGGTTCCGATACCATTGAGAACCGGCGCTCTGGTAACGCCGATATACGCCGGAGCGCGTTCTACTGGCGAGGCCCTTGTTTCAGTGGATTAACAGATGTCATCTCGGATCGTGAGGGTCGTGCATGAACCACCATAGAAGATCGCGCTAAGAGATCTTGACTAACGGGACGAACTATAACGCGGACATTAAGACGAAAAGTCTTTCGGAGCCGCAATGGTTCCCACTCTGACATTGTTCACCAAGTCCAGGTCGTATATTCCAGCACTATACTATTTCCTGCTCGGTAAACGACCTTAAATACGCGGATTTGTAAACGCGAATCGATTCCCAGTAAATGTAATCCACTGCTTGTACAACTTCCTGATACTGAACCAACAACACAATGGCAGGAACTAGAAATAAAAGGGTTGTTGAGATATATTTCCAAGGTTCCTGCCTATCAGATTGGTCGTACATGGACATACTAAAGAAGCTGGTGAAAAATGTCATCGGCCAGAGGATGGCAATACAGACTAAGGGAATAGCATAGATATCGTCAAAGATAGATCTGCGCGAGTCCAAATGTTGGACCATCGACTCAGTCAATATTATCATCCCCTCAAACAAGCGAGCATGGTCTTGGAGTTGTTCTTGTAAATCAGCAATATCACTGAAAAGCAACTGCCAAGCCGTTGAATCGCATCGCTGCTCAATCCGAGAGCCTACAAACTCGGAAAGAATACTTAGGCTGCGGCGTTTCTGCGAGATTTGCCGTCTCCAACGGATTAGATCGATGAGATGACCGTCATCCACTTGAGCTTCAGTGTCCTCAAGTGAGTGCCTGTAATGCTGAGAAATGCTGTCCACAAGACGCAAATAGATATTCCAGTGGGCGATGAGTATAGAAATAGGGTAACGGCAAAGGTCCGAGAAAACTGACGTCGCAGCCGAGTCTCCAGGAAATGCTGCAACCTGAAAAGAATGCAACAAACTATCCAGCATTGATTTACCACCCAACGAGGTCTGCCTGATCTTGAAGGACCTCATGGAGCGACCAAGCTCAGATTCTTTAAAGTCTACTTCCAGATTCTTAACGGAACATCTTCGCCGGCTTCCAGCTCTGGTAGTTTTGATAGCGGATGTTACTAAAGGATCTACCAAGATCAGACCTACCAAAATCAGCAGAGATCTCGAAAAGCCCCGAGTTGCCCTTACATATCGAATAAGTCGCGCACTTCTTGACCATTATGGAACAAGTAGCATGAGCAAGACCCAAGTGTCGGCCTGAAAGAGATGCCAGATGCTCGATACCTCGAGGAGTATTTGAGACCGTATGTAGTACATCTTTCGTATCATGGCGTGGCTTTGCACCGCCTAGATTCAGGATTTGCTGGTAAGGAAGATGCAAGCACTCTTCATCAGACTCCAGGGTTATAAGGGATTGCGATGAATGGCTTTCCTTTGTTTTATCCGAAATGTCAAGATTGGTATATCCGGCGAAGAAGGTTGGGTTGATATCGTATGCTTCACCCAAAGCTATCATTGTTTGAGGGCTGATGTCTTCAATGAGAAGAAGTCGCATAGTGTCTGCGGCTGGCTGTTTGATCAGGTCATCAATACCACAGTTTTCCAGGACTTTCGGCTTGTTATTGGATTCAAGCGCGCCATTCTGGGCGTAATCAACAATAGCGATCTTGTTGGAATGAGCAGATTTTCGGCGAATGAATCTCTCGAGGCTCTTCATACGTGGTTCTGATTGAGCCTGGGTCACCAGATAATCTATGTACGATGTCGTCGGCATTCTGGACTAGTCAAACTGGTTGGGCGCTTGGTGCTGCAGTATTTAAAAGGCGATCCTGGACAGGTTAATGCGTCTCGTGGTTGAGCTGCTCTCGGAACTAGATCAGTAAATCGAGATGGCGCGAGCCAGATTCAGTGGTGGGAGGACAGTGGCGCTTCCCATACTTTATAATGGCTGGCCCAAGTTTCAGCTGAAGGCACTAAGAGCTTCCAGGTCAACCCGATCATGTGCGTGGCGTCAGCCATCTTGCAGATCTGAGATAGCACAATCATGCATCTATTCGCAACTTAGCCATGTCTTGCCGCTACTGTATCAATTGATCAAAAACAAATCTATTCAATGACTCTCTATTGCCTTGTTTGAATCGCCCCATCACTTAATCCCTCAGCTTTGACAAGTCAATGTTGAAGCTGCTGATCACTCCCTTCTTGACATCATCCAGGTTCTGCTTCTCTGCCTCTCGCTGGAGAATCTCAGTGCGGGACCTTCTCATCGCTTTGGCAACATCTGCCCAGTTCAGAGTGCGTTCCTTCGTAACATCCACCATGCTGTCCTCCACTGATATATCAACCAGCTTGCCCTCACGCTTCCGAACAACACCATCCACAATTACAGTGTCAACATTTCCGATACTGCTATGCAGAACAACAGCTGCGATGGGATCTTGCTCAGCAGCGCAGACTAGTTCGGGGGTATTGGCGTCGAAAATGACCAAGTCGGCCAGTTTGCCTTCAGCAATGCTACCAAGCTGGCTCTCCCTCCCAATCGCCCTAGCACCCTGGATTGTCCCAAGATTAAAGACATCCTGCACAGTCTTCGAGATCTTTCGAGGAGCCAGATCTTGGTCGATGAGCCTCTGGTTATGTTTGGCGCGCGAACCCTGCAAACCAAGTCTCATCTCGTAAACGATGCTAGATGCCTGGTTACTGTGACAATCGATGCCTAAGCTAGACTGAGCCTGAGCCTGAGGAAGGTCATCGTTCAAACACACTGGATCTCCAAGAGCCATCTGCATTTCAGTGGAAGGAGTGCTGCTGATATGTGCTCCAGCATCGGCGAGATCCTTGACGCTCTCAGCAGCGTACCCGTTGAGATGGCTGAAGAGCATGCGGTTGTCCAACAACCCGAGACTTTTGATCTGCTGAACAAGATCATAAGATCCCATCTGTGGGTTGCTGACAGCATGAGTCGTGGCCAACTCGACACCAGCTTCTCGAGCACGTTTGAACAAGTCCTGGATGACCTGTTCCGGTAAAAACCAAAGATCAAAAGCTAGACCCATTGTGACCCTCCCGTCACCAAAAGGAGCCTTGTTGCCTAGCTCTTGAAGCTCATCCATAACCCACGGTGCAAGCATATCTGGATTCATCGCGAAAGGTGACCAGGACGCGACGCGAGCGGTTGGACAGTAGCCATACACGCATCGCAGACCCGAAGCAACAGTCGCCGAGATGGCAGTTGCAGCTAGTCACGATCTGTTAGTAAGTTTTAAAGGATCTCTGGCTTCGTCAGACTTACCAGCGCCAGCAAAAACATTAACATGAGAATGGTCCACGACAGTGGTGGTGCCAGCATTGATGGCCTCTAGAGACCCTCCCAGCTGTCCCCAGTATATATCCTCTTTGGTATAATTTGAGGACTGAAGATTGCCGGAGGCCATATAATCGAGGAGTAATTCATTAGCATGTCGTCCCTTGAGCTGGGTTTGCCAAAGATGATGATGCGTGTCGATGAAGCCAGGTGAGATGATCTTGTCGGTGCAATCAATGACCTCAGCGTCAGTGACTTCGCTGATGTTCTCCGCTATCTTGGAGATGCGGTTCTTCTCAATAAGGATGTCCCTTTCCAGAGCTTGGACATTGTCATTGGTGTCGTGGATAAGGACAGTGCCACCTTTGAGTAAGAGTCGGCGCGAAGTGCTAGTGTTGAGGGTAGAGTCAAATGCCATTATGAGTAATAGTTCAAGAATTGTTGATTTTTAGGTGGAATTTGGAAGGTTGTTGTTGGGTAAATGGACAGGGTGAATGGGCAGGGTAAATAGAGACTCTTATAGTCGATGACGACGCGGCGATGTCATACCCGTTTCGTACCTCACAAGAGGTTTTGAGGCTACCTGCATGAAGAATCTCGGTGTTCCGTGGCCTAACACCACGGTACACAACAAGTGAGGCCACGGCCGGAATTATCACGGAGGCAAAGCTGTCTACCCGTCTCGATCTACACAAGTGCAACACTCGCGCCAGAAATGCCCATCGCAACCCGAATACCCGTTGCTAATTCTGGTGATCTTCATCAAGATTGGTTTAGTCTGCTTTAACTTCCAGCCACTAGCGGGAGTTGGCGATTTATAATAAGGTTTCGCGGCCGGTGATTAAGCGCGAGCGGAGATAGCGAGAGGAGGCGGGAGAGAGAGTTACTCGATTAGGATGCTCGCTTTTATCGGATTTGTAAGTTTGTCTCGGGTTGATAGCATCAGAAGAAGCAATCGCGAGAATGGCGGGGAATAACAAAGGTGAAGACCTTGAAAGGCCTAATATCGAGAGCGGGCATTTCTCGGACTTCCACGGGATCAGCGCCGGCGTTGCGATAGATCCGGGAATAGCTTCAAACTGTGTATTATGACGTCGTTCAAGATGCTGGCTCAATGATAAGGAAAATTACTGCCAGCCCTTGAATAGCAAGAAAACCTCTTAAATTATAATATTTAAAAATGATTTTGAAGGCTTGCTAAGATACACTACGCCCATGGGTTTTGTAGAAGCCTACTTCAACTCTTCTAATATCACTGTTTTCAGATTGCTCCAATAGGGACCTGAACAAACTATGTGATTCTGTCTAGATGTAATATCTACTGCACATACTAACTATACACTGGTTACTACACCACGAAGTAGTAGAATATAACCCATAAGTTGAAGCTGATTAAAAGAAGCTTTTCTAGTAAGGACTCAACCTATAGCTTTGGGTAGTCATTTTGAAGCAATGGTATGAAACGAACTATAGCTAATGGTTGACTGATAGTAGATCTACCCTCTACTATGATATACCATACCGAAGGTAATAGGTATTAAGTATATGTAGTAAACTCCACTGGTGGCAGCAAATCGGAGATGTACTTAAGGTGAAGGATTACTCGGAGTCGGACCTAAATGTTTAGCCATATCATTTCCGAATGGGGTATTTTTCGGTCTTACCTGAACGGGAAATACTCCCAGCTCCTCCACATGTCGGAGACTCCGCCTCGAGAAGTTCCACTCATTCTCGAACAATCAACTTTAAGATCCAAGAACTTTCTCTCTTCCTTTAACTTGCCAGATCGCCCAATCGTTATTCTTAGCGAGTATTTTAAGCACTGAGTTGCTTACATCACATCATTCTTATCCGCTATGTCTGTTCTGGACAGGTATGGTCCCGAGGTGCAGAGAGTCCCAGCAGATGCCCCCATTCAAGACATCATTGCACTTCTCAAGCGTGATGGGGGTGTTTTTGTGAAGGGACTTGTATCTGAGGCGGATGTTGATAAGGCATATGATGAGTGTCGAGCACGTTTGGACTCCGACGTGGAATGGTCGGGCAGCTTCTTCCCCAGCAAGTGCTCTTTAATCTATTCCTAGTATGGCTGAACTAACGTGTGAGCTTAAGAGGAGACGCAACGGGCGCCAAGCCTACTTGCTCTCAGCCCTACATACGCGCGATCCCAGGTCATGAATCCAGTCTACCAGCAAGTCGTCGATCATTTCCTTACTACGCGAAGTTGGTTCTGGTGGGGTGCCGAACGGAAGGAGTCGATTTCGAAACCTTACTTGCATTCTTGTACTGCTATGAGCATCGGACCTGGAGGCCAGGCGCAGCCACTTCACCGAGACGACTATATTAGTCACAACATCCATAACGATATTGAGAAATGGGATGATGAACGCGATGCCAACCGTGAATCCGCTGTTGGTTTATTTGTCGCTGGTTCCAAGGTTACCAAGGAGAATGGCGGTACGCAATTTATCCAAGGGAGTCATCTATGGTTAGTACCGCTCACCAGATCATTCAAATATCAAAATTTGACTGACGCACCACAGGGGCTCAGAACGAGGTCCCCCGCGAGTTGAAGACTGTATCCATGCTGAGATGGACAAAGGCGATGCGTTCATCATGCTTGCTTCAGCCTATCATGGCGGGGGTACCAATTCCACCAAAGACCAGCACCGCTTAGTCTTTGCTACATTTTCTATTCGTGGCTTTTTGAGGCAGGAAGAAAATCAATTCCTCGCTGTGCCTAAAGAAATAGCGATGAAGCTTGACCAGGATATACAAGCATTCATGGGTTATTCGATGAGCGATCCGGCATGCGGTTATGTTGAACAGATAGATCCGATATACTTGCTCCGGCCAGAGCTGGAGAAAGGCCCTTCAGACTTTTAGAAAGTTAATCTTGAGAAATAAGAAAAATCATGACTTGTATGTATGACTACGGTAGTCGAAGACTGAGGTAGATAGCGATATTCCACTTCTCCGAGTGCGGGTTCAGGCCTTATAAATCGGCTCGGATGACAGCGAGGCGTGCATGACCTAAATGATTCAAACTTGACCCCACTAGTACATCAACAACTCCGAGCCCGACTCTCATCCTTATCCTCCTCTTCATGTTTTCTCTCGCTCCATCATCGTCGTCTTTTACTTCCAAATTCGGTAATACACACAGCAATAATGACGGGTATTGATAATTCATCCTCAAATCGACCAACTGCTCGTCGCAAAGGTGAGTACTAATTCACTCTCTAATTATACCCTTGACAAAATCACTAAGATTTCCTTTAGACCCAGCATGCGGAACATGCCGCAAAAAGTGTCGAAAATGCGATCGCAAACGTCCCACTTGCGATAGATGCCGCAACAAAGGCCTTCATTGCGAAGGTTATCCTCCGCGTTTTCAATTTCAAGAGACATTGACCGTCACTCCCGTTCAATCAGGCTTGCAAGATGCGACGGGACATAGCCCTGAAGCTTCACCTTCGCAGCAAGTGATCTTAAGCGACTCACCTCCAGAAACATCAATGCCAACCGAACCTGTTTCTGCAGGACTGTCTGCTTCACTTTCGCCTGAATACCCTGTCCTTGAGACGTCAGCCTTGACCTTAGCGTCGCCCCAAAGTTCAGTGACTCTATCGTTGTCGCCAGATGTTGTGTCCTTTCATGTCTCACCATCCACACGCAATGACTTGGAGAACGATGTTGCGACGAATCGACATATCATTGACTACTGTAAGACTCTTGAAACATCGAAATGCACACCCGGTAACACATATATCAGTTGATCAAACGCTAAGCGAGCATTTAATCATCCATGTACCTGGATTGGACAACCCATTCAGAGAATATGTCCTGCCTCTTGCTTATCAGGATCGAGGTATACTGCATGCCCTCCTCGGATTATCAGCATGCCATATGCACAACACTGGACATGCGAATATCCAAAGACTCGTCACAGTGTCCCTTGGGTACAGACTATCCGCGATACGATCTCTTGCTTCTCTGCTTCACAAAGAAGAAACCTCACGACTGACACCCACTGAGGAAGAATATGTCCTAGCTATGGTATTACTGCTTGTTCTGCATGATGTACGAAATAGTTTATTTAGAGTTTATTCCAACCGGCTGCTGACATGGCAATAGGTCTGCGAATCAGGCGTCTCAACACATGGAGCTCACTTGACGGGTGTCTCGTTCCTCTGCAAACGAATCGCTTGCCTCGATACCTCGCCCATGCGTTCGAAAACAGCCATGTTTCTTATTTCTGCATTATCTTGGTAAGTCCAAGAGCTGGTGGTGCTTACAATAGGTACTGATGGATATAGGCTCGACATGTTGCGAGGGTTTAGTGGTGCTGAGAAATTGTCCTACTCGACCGAAGTACGGGAATGTGTGAGAGATCACGGAAGTTTGAGTCTTCATACGTTGGTCGGTTGCCCTCCTGTGATATTCTTCAGAATTGGTCAAGTTCTCGATGCCGGGAAAGATTACCTGGCGGGAAATCTGCCAGTTGAGCAGTTTGAGAAATCACTCGACGGAGCTGAGAAGTTCTTCCGCGGCTGGGATCCCGATCAAGCCGTGTATCCCACCAACCATCAAGAATGGAGACAACTAGCCGAGGCATACAGACACGCATGCTTACTCCGCGTGATGAGGTTCCCCGACGCCTTTGCGATCTCATGCGATGACCCTCAGATCAAAGCCTCCGTCTCCGCGGTGCTCGATGTCTGTGCTACGATACCGAGAGACAGCGTGTTTTACAAGCGTTTACTATTTCCGCTTTTCCTGGCTGGAGCGGATACATGTTCTCCGCATCAAATACACTACGCAAGCTGGTGCATCAACGAGATCAAGCACTCTACAGGCTTCCAGCACCCCGCTATGACTGAGTTGTTGACGAAAGTCTGGGACGAGAGACGGACGAATCTCCGTGGATGGTCAAACGTTCCCTGGATGGAATTCGTAGGTTCACCGCTTTATTCTCTTTGGCTTGTACTAATACGAGCCTTTTTCTAGACTTGTTCCGAGCTTCTTCGTTCTTAACATGCATACCTATTCTTTTGACGGGCCGATGTTCCACTAGTGCTCCACCGTCTTAGTCGGAGTCGGCATCGGGGATATAATCGGACTTGGCGACTTGGGCGATTGGGAGTATTTCTGTTTACGGAATAGCTTCGTCTCGGGGAAGATGACTTGGCATTTGATGGATATGAATAAAAGATGACATGAGCCTCTGAAGTTTCTTCACGGTTAATTGTACTATCTTCCAGACTTTTGATTTTATCTTCTACTATTTATCTATCTACTAGCGATAATATACAGAATATGGCAGCGGTAGAGAAGAACCAGGTCGAGTTGGACAAGGCCTCGAAGCTGGCGAACATTCCCCACTGTGAACAATACGAGAGGATGATTTCAGGCATGCTGTCAGTAACACAATAAGGGCATTGGGAGACTCGAACTCACTGGTGCCTATTGCAGCTACGACTCACTTATCCCCAAGCTCACAAATGCTCGTCTCGCAGCCCGAAAGGCCATGAACGAATACAACACCTGGTTCCCCGAAGGCGACGACTTCAACATTGAGAACATCACAAAGAGACGAGCCGAAATGCTCAAATCATTTCTCGGACACGTGGAAGACGACGAAGTCTTTATCGAGCCACCGTTTAGAGTCGACTACGGTCCCAACATGTCTGTCGGAAAGAGATTCTACGCCAACTTCAACCTGACAGTCTTGGATTCGGCCATTGTGACGATCGGCGACAGGGTTATGATTGGTCCAAATGTTATGATCTCGACGGCGACACATGAAACAGAGGTCGCAAGCCGCAGGGCCTGCATCGAGTATGCATACCCTATCAATATTGGCGACGATTGTTGGATTGGGGGCGGTGTTACTATTTTGCCTGGCGTGACGATCGGGGAGGGATGTACAATAGGCGCCGGATCAATCGTGACGCGCGATATCCCTGCCTGGAGCGTGGCTGTTGGATCCCCTGCAAGGGTTGTCAAAAAGGTGCAAGCGCTGGGTAAATTTGAGGAGTAACAAAACGCCTGACTTGAGCTGAAAAGACAAGAGAGCACGAAGTCGGAAAAATTGATCAAGGTCCCTTTTTGATCCTCAAGCTTTACCACTAGGTTGTCTATATTAATATAAACTCTCTGCCATAATAAGTCTTAACTGCAAATAACACATCTGGCTTATAACTTAGACATTATATCGCAATGCATGACTGATTAGTATAGCATAAAGCTGATATTATGAAAGCCTTAATGGAAACTTATTTGCGTTGCTGTTACGGGGTATAAAGATCTCTGATGCGTCCGCTAAGGCGATGCAAATCCAAGCTTTTTACCACTTTAAGCCTACCTAGTAGGCAATGACTAGCATGGCTTGTCGCTCCAGCCGGGGCGCTAACATATTACAACTGATAGCGAGAATGCACTGGACCATGACGCATCGCTCCCAGGCGTTGGCAATGCGCCAAGTAACAATACTTTCCTTTTGGACATAATGGGATAACCATCATGGATGTTGATTTAACCGCCGAGTTTTGGGGCCAATCCCAGAATAGGATAGCTGCATGGTGATAACCTAAAATAACCAAGGGTGCTGTGACCAACATGCATTCGCAGAATGGATACCTTTGGTTTCCAACCAACAGATGAAGTCCCCCATTACTCCGCTGGTTTGAGACTTTTCTCGCACTGAAATCTCTCATTTTTTCCCACTGCCTAAACTTACGAGACAACTAACACATACCTCATTACTGATAATGGCGACCCTAGAAGAGGCAGAGAGAATTGTGAAGGAGGTGACAGGATATTATGGGTATCTAGACCATGATATGATGGACGATATTGGCCGTTTCAACTCCAACTATCGTCGAAGGATCGATGAAAACTGGCTCAAGATGGAGAACGCCGCATCGCATTCCATCAAAGTGTAAGTGCCTCTAGGAGTAAGCACCAGTCTTCTAAGCTCATAAAGTGTTCAGTTTAGCAAGAAACATATACGGGAGCGGTGCTAGATTTGTGTTCGAGCTTCTTCAAAACGCCGAGGACAACAGCTTTCGAAAAGCCGATGATAACAATGACCCCCCGTTTATCTCCTTTCAGATTCACCCAAAACATATCGTGGTTGAATGCAACGAGGACGGATTCACTAGTTCGGATCTAAAGGCGATATGCTCCGTCGGAGAAAGCACCAAGACTGCGAAACATGGATATGTTGGCGCCAAAGGCATCGGTTTTAAATCTGTTTTTATCGCTGCATCACGCGTGCACATCCAGTCCGGAAACTTCTCGTTCGAGTTCCGACATAATAGGAACGACCCGGGTCTCGGAATGGTAAGGCCGATCTGGGTGAAGCCGCTGACTGAGACGTTCCCTAGTCCCCTCACTCGCACGACACTTTATTTACACAATCAAGGCGACGAGGAAGACATAGAGCATCTTAAAACGATCATTGCCATGCAGTTCGATGACCTCCAGGAGACCTGCCTTCTTTTCCTACGAAAGCTGAGAAAGATTAGTGTCGCGTTCTATGATGCAGAAGGAAATCTTCAACGGTCGAAGCAGTTTACGAAGAAGAAGGTCGACGACTATCGTGTCTCTTTAGAAACTGCGATAATTACTGGTGACGAATCTTCTACAACAAGCCAAATGTATCACATTACGAAGCAGTTAGCTACGGGCCTGGCGCAGAGTGAGAGTCGCGATGCCGCTACTACTGAAGAGGCACGGAAAACTCTCACCTCCGCGGAAGTTGTCTTAGCCTTTCCTCTACAAAGTGACTACCAGCCTCAAACTTCTACAAGGAAACAAGAACTCTTTGCTTTTTTGCCCCTCAGGACTTCAGACTACAAGGTAAGCAGTTCACGACCGTGGACATTCACTATGGAAGCCAGCTAACCAATAACTAGTTTCATATCCAGTCGGACTTTGATACGAACGCCAACCGGCAGGATATTGTGACGACAACAAGGAGAAATCTGAACCTTCGTGATTGGATTGCCATGGCATTTCTGCAAGCAATTTTGGAATTCAACCAACATCCAGTTCTTTGCTACAACTGGCCACTGTTTCTTCCATCTCAGAACAGCGGACAAGACTCTTTCTGGTCTGGATTGGATGCCAAGATTCTGTCTTTGGTTCAGAATAATCCTATTCTAAGATCAAGAAACAAGAGTGACTTGCGTCTCATTCGCGAAGTCGTGATAGCCTCGGACGGCATGAAACACGACGGAGGCAAAGTCTTACTCGACGATCCCATCAAGGACCCCTTTATCTCAGCCAAGTACCCGTACAAGGTGACTGAGCATTTGAAACCCTATGGACTGCGGGTAGCTACCACGTCTCTGTTTGTTACTTTACTGCAAAGGGACATCAGCCAGCATGACTCCAAAATGCGCGCCGACACAACTGCTGATGAGTGGCATTGCTCGGTAGCCCGGATGTGTTCTAAGATATGTGACAACAGCTGGAATGGAAGCGTATTGCTCCGGTCGCTTGAAGTTCTGCCGCTGAGAGACGGCAAATGGACCTCCTGCATATCAGGACCAATTTATTTTCCGATGACGGGGGATATCGAAATCCCCCAGGGCATAGGCCTCAAAGTGCTCAGTAAATCTGCGAGTGCTAACCGAGACCGGAGTAATTTGTTTCAGCATCTTGGAGCCACAGAGGCCACGAACGAAGAAGTTCGATCGGCGATATTTTCTTCTTTCATTGAACTGCCAAGCATGAATCTTCATTTCACCCTTGATTGTCTCCGCTACTTGTTTCTGACACACTCAAGTCTTGAACATACACGGGAAAACTACAACAGCATATGGCTTTTCACTGAGGGAGGCGAATTATGGCGAACTCACGGGCAGACCATTTATATACCTGGGGATGAGCACGCTTTCAGTCCCGCCAGCCTCTTGAAAAATACACAGGTGCCGCCAGACTTTCCTGTCCACTTTCTAGACCCCAGGTATCTCGATATGTCATCTCAACATCAGAAAGACTCCTCGTCTTCTTGCAAACGGTGGCTCTGTGATTTTATCGGCATACACGAGAGTCTGACGGTCTTGTCACCCAACAGAAATGAGTTATCACAGGCTTTTCAGTACATCCTCACTCATAAACCAACCAAGTTCCTCGGCCTCTTTGAACATCTTTGGCTGCTGGAAGAAAAGGAAGTATTGAAACACCCGAATATTGTGTCTCGGATAAAACAAATCCCTGCAAACAAGCTTTGCAAAGTTAAATTCTCACTAAACCTTGATAATACATGGCTTCCTCTACCAGAGCTTAAAGATTCTGTTTGCCGGTACATGGAGCATCCGGGGCAGTTTCCTTTCCTCATTCTTGAAGATGATGGTGATGCTGAACAAATTGGCTCTAAGTGGAATTTCTTAAGCAAGCACTTTGGTGTTGGAAAGTCTAATGACCTGGATTTTCTTCTTGAGATGCTCAATTGCATCCAGAGATCTTGCGCCGATCCTTTATCTATTCTTCAATCACAGAGGGTATTCGAGTTATACATAGCCATCTATGCTAAGCTTTCGGTCTCTTTGGTACCGAGTATAACGCGAAAAAGAATCAAGTAAGGTTTGACAACTACCCATTATTCTGTGTTACTAATATTTCTATAGAGATGTTTTTGATCCACCTGATGGAATGTTGATTCTGGCCCCATGCGATGAAGATGAGTTAACATGGGCACCCTCTAGTATCTGTGTCTGGGATGCGCCATCTGATCTAATCTCTGTGTATTCCCTAAAGTCTGCATATGAGAGAAGAGGTTTGAGTGATGAAGACATGAGCATCATTGAGAACTTATTTCTCGGAACGCTAGGCATATGTAACATTTCCTTGGATGGAATTGTGCATGAACTCGACGAGCTTCGGGAGCATGGTGCAGATTGCGAGGACGAGGACCAGGCTCTGTGCATATACACCTATATGCATGACCAGATGGTTGTCACTTCAAGCGCAAAGTACGTCACCCCTGTAATATTGCAGTGCCAGACCGATGAAACTGACCAGACTCCAGAGCTGCATTTGAACAGTCTCCACGCATCTTTTTGAGGCAGCAAAGCGGAGCAGGCTGGTACAAGACATCTGACTGTTTGTGGTCTAGCACAACACCAATCCGCGGAAAGGTCACCCTTGACGAGACCTACGGACACCTCAAGGCACTTTTCGTCGGAAAGCTTGGCGTTAAGTCGCTTACAATGCAGATGGTCTACGATGAGCTGCGGCAGTCTCCTGAGAGCAACGTAGAAGACATCAAGGTTGCTCTGTTCTCCTTTAATGACTTCCTCCAAAACGACGACGGCAATTGGGACCCAGAACCTATCAAAAGAGCAAAGATTTTCCCTGTCGTCTATCCTGATGGGACTACCGCGTTACGGTCAATGGATGTGGAATTTTTAATAGCAGATCGGGATAACCTACGATCTAAGTTCTCTGACAAGATTGCTCTTCTCGACTTTGACTTGGAGGATATCCATCGCCTAAAACCACTATTCAGCTGGCTGAAAATCCAAGATCGATACCTCTCTAGGTGCGTCATGGAAACAACGACCATTTCGGGGGATTCGAGGCTGCCGATATCATCATTTAAAAGAGACTTAGGTCTCAAAGCCTATCAAATATGCCGGTACGTGCAGTGACTGCCCTACCTAATCACTGCTAATGAGCAATAAATTACAGAGTTGCAGCTACATTCAGGAGTGCGCGCTTTCAGCATGGCGAAACCCATCTTTACAACCAGCTTCGCACTATGAAGGTCTTAGAGGTTGATGAGATCTCCTCTATTCTGAAATTGAGTCAGAATGGCAAACACTATGAGGCGAGGCACTCGACAGCCAGTGAGCATATCGACGAGCCAGCTGGAAATCTTACCGTATACGTCCCACGAGATCGGAGAGCGCAGGAAATATGTTTTGGATCAGTCCTTCCCAGGAAGTTTGCAGCATGGCTCATGCGTAATCCCCATACGAATATCGATGGGAATGTGGAGGTTGATATCATCAACGCCCTGACTTCGATTTTTGCCAGCGATCGTGCCGTTCTTGATGAGATTCTTGACGATCAGGGCATGATACAGTTGCATTTTGAAGATCCAGACGAGGATTTGAATGTAGACGAAATGGGGGATGAACAGGCCGAAGATAATCATACATCTGATTCGACCCCGGAACCTGGTTTTGAGGTTTCTGACCTGGTTCTTACGCCGACTCATTCATCAGTGAACGATGCTTCGATTATGCCATCGGCAGTACGAGATTTTGAAATCGAAGATGGAGCTTTGGAAACCGAGGGAGAGATAGTTGAGATTCAAAGCAGCGCATCCCATCAAGTTCTCCGAGGCGATGGAAGTACTTCGCGGCCCCTGATTCATCACTCACCACAGGACAGGCCTCTAGGCTCAGAGCAGTGGAATGGCCACCGCACAATTCCTTCACATCCAGCCTCCCAAGCGACTGAGGACCAGCGATATCGAACGATTCTAGAAAGAGTCATCGCGGCAGCTCGATCTGCGAACTTTCCGTCTGGTGGGGCGTTCGACTTAAATGATCTGCGAGATGCCTTACCTGACTCGAGAGAGACGAACTCATACTTGAGTTATAATGGGTTGGATGTGTTGAGTAGATTTCATTCGACAAGCCAACAAGAACGCGATAAGAAGATCGGGGCTGCTGGGGAACTCTATGTAAGTAATATGATTAGAAAGATGCGGATTTTAAGCCTAAACTTCACTTTCAGGTATTTGAGCTGTTATCGAAGCTCGAGCTACCGGGCTGGGGCCGTGGTAACTGGCAAAGTACTATCAGAACATACGCAAACATTCATCCGGAATATGCGGATCTGACTCACTGGCCTAACCGGGAAACAGCAGACCTAGTCTACTCAGATACCGAAGGACATCTGACAGGCATTTTGGTCGACGCCGAAATTCTTAGTGGGGATTGGTCTACAAGGCGTCCCAAATACTACATAGAAGTAAAGACAACAACTGGGCCATGTGGAACACCATTCTATATGAGTGGCAACCAATATCGACTAGTAAGCATTGTTGCCATTCATTCTGTTAACATAAGTTAACTGCGGACAGATGGAACGTATCCACCACAGCTCAGACTTTGAAGAAGTCTATATCGTTTTCCGTATTTACTTCCTGCTGGACAGAGCGCAGATTAACTACTGCGTGTACCCAGATCCAAAGAGACTTCAAGATGATGGACAGCTCGTCTTCAGTGGGATGACATGGTCTGTCACTCCTGGGCCACAAATCTAAAGATGAGAAGGCCTTGACGCATACACTGATCCCACGAATCAACTCAAACTCGGTCCATGATTCTGAGCCTTCTCTTGACCTTAGTCTTGTGTATATGAGAGCCTGTCTTCGCAACGAGTACCTCTTTGTCCCGTTTTTTCTCTTCCGTTTGGGCACTGTTGACCGACAACGACGGTACCATGGCCAGCGCTGGGTTAATCTGGGTATTGCCAACCGTTATTATGACCGTTTTAGAAATGTTGAAGAGGATGTCTCGAGTCATACGCTATGATTCTAGCATATGGTAATACGACCCTGGAAAACAGAATCCCCGGCCGCTTGGGCTTTTGTCTGCAAAGACAGCAAACCATCTGTAGAGAGGTTTGAAACAATTAAAAACCAATATTGAGACTTTCCAGGAAGCATAGGGCCCAAGATGCATTTCAGGCCATGAGCTGCAGCAGAGTTACATCTGAAGAGAGCCTTTGTGATGATATGCCGTTCCAGGTATTTGGGCTACTGGAGCAGCTTAACGAGGCAAATTCAGACGATATTTTATTTCGCCATTTCAGTACGTGAAGCAACGGGGATAGAGATAGAGCCAGTCGGGTTATAAATTTAGGCGCTGCTAGAAAGAGATAACTTAATGGGGATGCCTCCAGGCAAATCCCCCTCGTTGTAAGGCTCAGGTGTGACCCAATATACTGACCATTCGCCATTTCCATCAGGATCTCTCCATGCCACCCAGTGCCCATCATTTGCATCCTCATCGGCAATTTCCAGAAGATGATCCCCAGTCCCATCCTGAAGAACCTTCGTCGAAAACTCATAATAGATTGTTGACCCAATGCCAAATGGATCAGTTTCAGGAGAAGTCTGGAGCTCATAGGGCCCTCGGCCGCTTGGGCCGATGACAGACAGAAAGTCTGACCTGGATTCGTCGTTTACAATGAGAGTTGAGTTGTTCAGATTGCATTGTAGGCAAAAAGATAGACTCCCGGTGTTGGTAGGTGTCAAAACTAGATTCTTATCTAGGTTATGCGCGATATGCATTCCATTCACCTCATGCGAGGCGCTACGGTGTGTTAGCATGTTCCAGGCAGCCCAAAGCTATTGGGTATAGAGATAACAAACCTGGAAACTCGGATACCATATGTTTCAGAGATACTCATTGTGAAGTGGTTTGAGTTATATCAAGAACGAAGGACAGCTTGCAATAATATTTATACTTGGCCCGGATCTGCGGCTTGGCCGAAAGCGGACGGCACTATCCCTTAGAGCTACCTCTAGGGCGATTGATTCGTATTCAGTGGTGGCGCAGTGATGGTTTAGCGTAGTTTGAGTGGCGGTTCAGTCTGTTGTAAATAGACTAAGTTAGTAATTCGCGAGTAATGACAAGGTTTTGGCACCATTATCAGGTACACATAACGGAAGAACCTATATCAACGAGCAGACCCCATCTCACCATTTAGACATAGTATAAACTCTCGTATTCTATCAGTGAATCTCGGTTGTTCGAATGCTTTTTTAATCTACACATACTTGATTATTTCATGTAGCCTTCAGGCCATCTCTCTTCCTCCGAACTACTGCGTCCATTGCCTCAGTTCTAGAGCAGTAGCGTCATAAAAATCACTTCAACAATCTTGAGCAGCCTGGAGTCCAAGACTTTTACAGAGCGGACTAAGTATAGTAAGAATCAAAATGTGAATGTTCGAGTACCTAAAGGTCTAGTCTAAAATAAAAATAAAATGCAATCTACACGCCTGCGTCTTTCAAAAAATGAAGTGGTCCTCAAATCAACAAGATCTAAATCCCCAGTTACTCGACGAAGGTGAGGTTGAAGTTCTTGGGGCCCTTGTAAGCCTGGATCTCGGCATTAGGCTGCTTGGACTGCCAGAGCTGCTTGTTGGGAATGAAGTGCTTTCCAACCGTGTCGCTGATAGGGCTGACAGGCTGAGAGACAGTAAAGGTCAAGCCCTTCTTGCTGCGCTTGACGGAGAAGGTGCGCGAAGAGTTATCACCGCACTTGGCGTTCTTAACATTAGGGAGGAGATAGTCGTTGGACTGGACGTGGGCGGAGCAGTGAACAGCGTTCTTCCAGGTCTCCATGGTACCGGGCTGGATCACCTTGAACTCATAGCTGGAGAAACTAGGTTAGGACTTGCTTTATTAAGAGCAGAGGGGATTGGTACTGACTTGCAGAAGGTGCTGTGAGGGACGCAGCTGGCGGTGAAGTCCTTGACCTCGTAGACGTCGTAGGCAGAGACTGCGACAGCGGAGAGAAGAGCGGTGGTGAAGAACTTCATTTTGGTGGTTGTGAAGAAAAGGTTGGTGTTTTGTTTAGGTTGAGAGGGGAATTCTAGTATTGAATGGTAGTGAGGTTGAGTTGTTGTTGAGATGAAGAATGAACTTGTATCGAGGAATGCCTCCCTTTTTGTATTGCGATTGTCCCCAGAAAATGCACGAGCGCCTGTCGATCGTCGCACTCGCCGATCCCTCACAAATCCGCCCTCGAGTCTTGTTGTTTGTGGAGAACTTGAGGGTCACGATCCCCAAAACTCGTATTCTACGTGCCGTCCGGAACTCGGCACTTCGCAGGCATTGCATGGCATGGCCCTTCCGCTAAATTATGCCTTTATGCTAATTCAGGCTAATTTTTATGGCCCTATCTCAATTGAACACAGCGTCTCAATAGCCTAGATTTAAATCCAGAAGGGTCCAGGCCTAGAAAGTTTGCAAGATTCAGGGTCCTGTGATATAAATAGCTACTATTTTTATCGCGCTCCGCTTAGCCGTTTTGGGTGAGGAAATCGTGGGCCGAGGTTCTAGAGTGTTGAGTGATGTCATGGAGAAGACGACGCTTTGACGGGAACGTAATGACGTCGAGGATGGCTCTCGGCCGAGTTATGGATATTCATTTTGCATTGAGAGTCATTTCAGGCGAGCAGAGGCGCGACGGAGCTCGGATGATCGTCATTTCAATACGAGCTTCTGTCTTCTAATGCGCGTCATGAATGGCTTGGCATTGGACGAAATGTTCCATTGCGACGTTGCAATTGCTACGAAACAAATTAATCAGATGGCACTCTACGTAACCTCTTCCAAGTATTGTTATTTCCAGCCTGATATACGTTACAATTCTTGCTTGGTTGGGCAATGAACTCACTGTACATGTGCCTGTTAGCTACACCAGTCCTCAGTCCTATTGCCTCAGTTTAATAAATCAGGGCTCTAGTCTAAATCCTATTCTAAGTTAAAGAAGATTTGGCAACAGAAGGTAACTTAGAAAAAATAATATCAAGGACTATTTCGGACATCTGGTTAAAAGTTTTGTTAAGCATAAAGTCAAGCTACCCTAGAGCCGCTTGAAGAAATGGATCCGCTTTACCATTCCCAATCCATTTTCCAGCAACACGCTAGCTGTATTCAGCACACCCTCGGTCCTGCTTCAATTTAATACATGGTTCGATTCCCGATGTTTTCATGCCGGTGATTTTTGCTATCACTCCAGAATACCTAGGCAGATCTCAGTTATAGCCCAGTTCTATTCAAAAATAATACTTGCAAAAATCAAGAGTTGGCTTGTATCGATACCGTCCATAACAGTCTTTTTCGTCTCTCCTTTATTTGAGCTTTTTATAATACCTTATCGTGACTCAGACGGCGAACAAGTACGGAGTAGTCCAAATAAGTTAAGTGAGCGGGGGAGCCGCGAATATGTTAGCGTGGACATGTATATAAGTTGGTCTCTAGCCATTGACTGAAATAGGCTACCTTATTTTCGTGCCTATTCTTGCGTATTCTCGACACTCACCAGCTTCCGTCAACTCTTCAGTTACCATGACGCCCCCACCTCTTACCGGACCTTTATGCACCAGGCCTTCTCTTGTCAATGATCTGAGAAATCTCGGACTGGAACCAACAGATGCAATCCTCGTACACTGCTCCCTTAAGAGTATAGGATGGATAAATGGCGGAGCGGAGGCTCTTACACAAGCTCTTCTCGACATCCTGACACCCGAAGGAACTCTTGTTGTTCCAACACATACCAGCAGCAACTCAGATCCATCAAACTGGGTAAACCCACCTGTACCAGAGGAATGGTGGCAGACTATTCGCGAGACCAGACCTGCATTCGACCCTAGGACAACTCGAAGTGAGTGGATGGGTGTATTGGCTGAGACAGTGAGAACATGGCCAGGCGCAGTGAGAAGTACGCACCCACATACGTCGTTTGCTGCACTTGGTGCCAAAGCGAGCTTCATCACCGAAGATCATGCTCTGGATAGTATGCTTGGCGAGAAGAGTCCTCTGGCTCGTTTGGAGGAGTTAAATGCCAAGGTTCTACTCATCGGCGTTGGGTTCGATCGCTGTACTAGCTTTCATCTTGCAGAGTACAGAGTCAACTCACCAAAGGCTGATCTCTCATTCGCTGTTTCAGTCAACGGAGTTAGAGAATGGGCGACTGTATCAGACGTCAGTGTAAACGAGGAAGACTTCTTGGGACTGGGGAAGGATTTTGTTGAGAAAAACAGTGTGACGGAGGGTCAAATTGGTGCTGCAAACTGCCATTTGTTCTCCCTACCTCAGGCTGTCAAATTTGCTGAACAGTGGTTTCTTTCCCATCGATCATCAACTCCCTAGAAGAATTCCCGGTAGGGTGATTGACATTCGGAGGTCTAGCTCTAGTTAGTAATTGGAGTCCAAGTTTGTAATTTGGTCTGCACTTCAGTAGGATATTTCAGCCTTGAGCGAGCAACATGGTTAGCTAGTCTAATTTAATCTTCTTTCTATTTCGGCATTGAAGTTTTATCAGTCTGCCTAACAACAACACAGCCTCACGCGGTTCAATTTGGTACCTAGTAAGCGGGCATGTCGTGTCAGCCATCATCACGTGGCTAGCGTGGATAGGCTCTTTGGAGGGGTATTTTAAGTCTGTCACTCAAGTTGGAATTTCAGTCTTGATTGCTCAACACAAAATCTGTTCTAACTATCTGTTGCGTATCATGGCCGAGTCCTTGTGTGCTACCTGCACGCAATTCGCAAAAGACTTTGCTGAGATTGACGTTAAAGAGTCAATTCCCCGTCGCACAATTGCACCAAATGTCTACAAACTCAAGGAATCAGCGCAGAGCGGCTGTCCTCTGTGCCAAATCATCTACCAGTCATTTTCTTACCAAATTTCAAAATGCAATTGGAGTGAGACATTAGCTGTTCATCTTTCCGCGTATAAGCTCCTCCGCCTCCCTAAGAAATATACAGGAGAACCACAAGCACCCTGCTACCAAGATCCAAAAGAGCCAAAAGTGTGGTGCGGTATTGGAGAGGATATTGAGCGCAGTACATGGCATCCCCTTCCTCTTGTTGTTCATGAAGATATAGAAACAGGTATAGAGGAACAGGACTCCCGCAATCCAAGATCAATAGCAGATTTATCATCAGCTGAGGGCGTTGAGAGGGCTATTGCGTCGGCTAAAAGGTGGATACACAAGTGTTCAATGAGCCATGAAAAATGTGGTATGCAGCCTGAGGGCCCAGGCCTGATCAAGACGATACCAACAAGGCTCATCCACGTTGGATCCGGCGATGGGGCACTTCCCCCAAAGATAATAATCACAAAACCCTCATCCGACATGGAGTATCTCGCTTTGAGCTATGCGTGGGGTTTCGGTTATGATTTCGCCAGAACGACGGCAACCAATCTGGTGGAGATGACGAAACATCTGCCATGGGATGACCTTGCGAAGACTGTACAAGACGCGATCATCTTTACGAGAAAGCTCGGATATGAGTATCTATGGGTGGATGCTCTGTGCATATTACAGAGCGAAGGACCAGATGACCAGCAGCACAAAGATGACTGGTCTTATGAGGCGGCGAGGTTCGGACAGTACTACGAAAACGCCGCATTGACGATCGCCGCAAGTGGTGCCATATCATCCCAACAAGGACTATTCCTTGATAGACCTGCGCTCTTCTTCGATCCGCCGCCAGTGACGCTCACGATCAACAAGGTCTCTGGTGGCACTACAAACCTTAAAGTTCAGCCAGCATGCCCTTCATGGGAGCTAAGTATCAAGAACGTTCCCCTTCTTACCAGAGGATGGGCCATTCAAGAGCGAGTCCTGTCAAGAAGAATACTCCATTTTGGCGCCAGCTGTTTGCTATGGGAATGTTGTGAACTCAAAACTACGGAGGCGAACCCCAACAGTTCAGAACCCAAAGTCTACGGTTACAGAAACGAAGAATTCGTTTCCGTTTTCAGAGACCTAGAAAATCAGAAACAAGATGAGCTTATAGCACTATGGTACCAATTTGTCGAGTTTTATTCAGCAAGGAACTTCTCCTTTTATAGAGATAAGCTCCCAGCTCTGTCCGGTATCGCAAACAGGATCCAAAGCCGATTTCCACAAGACTATATAGCGGGAATGTGGGAGTCCTCTATTCCCCAGGGACTACTCTGGATTGGCTGGGGAGGACAAGAGCCTGAAGCTGACCCGTCGCGGGGCACAAATCGACCCTCATGGTGTTGGGCGTCCCCTATTCATCCGATCCTATTTCTTCCGATAATGACCTACCAGATAGAGCTGTATCTAACCCTCCAAGTGAAGTCGTGGTCGGTTAGGACAAACGGGCCTCAAACATCGGGCCAAATACTCGAGGGGAGTGTCACTATTAGCGGTCCTGTCAAGTCTTTCAACCTCTACGACCTAAAATTGGATTTTGTTTTTGGTCCCGACGCTTACGACAGGGAAGGGAATACAGTTGAGAGTCAAGCTACCCATGATATCCGACAGGTCGAGGATCGCGTATGTTATTTGGACTATACGAACTTCTTGGGACTCATCAACAGGAGTTACACTTGCATCTTGGTAGCGAAACTCCTCCCGTCAATGTGGACTCCTGCGGAAAAGAGATTGATTGGGGCTGCACTGATCTTGGAGTCCACAGGTCAAGTTGGAGCTGTTGATCAGTGTAAGCGAATTGGTGTCCTTTGTCTTCCGTTTGAGGAATACTGGGCCAACATCGAGGATAGCAAAACGGTTGAGCTTGTCTAGTTGCTACCAGCAGGATTTGATCAGAGTTGTATATTGACGAATAATAAAAACATACGTATGCTTATATTGCATTACAGTTTGTCTAGTAAACGAGGGAAGAAAAGGGGGTATGACAACGGCGGAGGCAACAACGGGTCCCGGGAACACCTCGAGGCCTTTGTCATGAAAGATTCTTCTGGTTGCCCAGCCGGTATTGAGAGATATCCCTCATCATCGGCCTTAAATACAGTCAGTACACCAAGTCAAGACCAGCTGTGCTTAGGGCAGTTGCAGTCGGAGAGCGCCACGGACTGAATATGGCGGTTCTTATTCTTTTGACCTTTTCAGCATGGCCTCGCTTTTGAAGCTAAATCGTGATCCATTGAGTAAATGAATGTGTGATATTAATACCACTAATCTATCTAAATACTGCATTGTGCTGCAGCTTGCTTGATTCTGTCTCGAACTTGTTTCTCTAGAAGGTCGGGAAAGTCTCAATCCAATAATGAGTGACAGAGAGAAAACCATGTGTTTGAATGATCACCCGTGTTAATCCTCCTGGTCCTTGAAGAAACCCTCAATTGCACTTATGTATGTGCTCCTCTCACAAAGAGCGCGGGCCAAGGCTTCCTCCCTGATTTGGATAATCTTGAAAAAGCCTACCAACGAGCTCTTAACAGACGCCCTGGCAGTTCGGGTTGCTGACGTAGTTAACGGTCAGAATACCGTGATCGCCATCATTGTTGTCATCGGGGAAGAAAGCCGGGACACTGCCGCAGTACTTGCAGCCATGGTCGCGAAGCTCTCCGAGGAGGCGCTTGATATCACGACCAGGCAATCCACCGGTGTTTTGGAGAAAAGCACAGAGTGAACCTCCGCAGACGATGTGCTGTCCGTTCTGGTACCAGCGGTCGTCGTTAAGGCCACCGGCATAGTTGATGAGGTTGGAAAGGGGCTCTGTGCCTTGGCCGCATAGGACGCTGCCCTTGCAGTTGATTCCGGCGGATACGTTGCTTGCTGCCATGAGAGCAGTGGCAAAGATGGCGGTGATATGCATGCTGAAAGGAAGGAAGATGCTTAAGTGTTGAGTATATACTGACTTGACTTGGGTGAAGAAGATTTGGATAGAAGATTGATTTTGTTGCTGCCAACCGAGCTAGATGAGCGAACTGAATGGCTTGGGATGAAGAAATGTGTTTTAACAGGAGAAGCTAGCTCTTATATGTGATTTAGACATCGGGAATCAGAATCATCAAGCCTTGGAACGACTCGGAACTCGGCATCGTCAACGCTGTGCTCAACTTACAACATCCATTTATCACCTTCCTTTTGTGTCTTTCTATCACATATTCTTATTACTGGTGCGTCATAATCATCCTGATGAGTTTGGCTATTCCTCTTTTTCTTTGGTCAAAAACTCCCCGCCACGGCCTTCTTTATGAGGACTGCCTGAGTAACCAATCAAGGCAAAGACCTACAGCAATAGACTTGTAAGTCAAACACGGGCCAGTGGAGTGGCTCATGTGGTGATGGAATTCAATGGTTAAGCAGCAAATTCCTATTCGGGCTGTTTGCCAGGGGTATAGTAAGCGGCTATGTATACTATGCATGTAACGTCGGCTATTGTGCCGAAATGTTGCCACCGTCATGATTGGTAAGGCTCATCAGCAAAGACTTGCTAGATAGTTCACTGGCACATCACGGTGGAGTGATTTTTATAAACGGAACTTTGGATAATGTTGCAATTTCATATCTGATGAAAGCCCGCTGACTCAGTGAAACATTCCGAAAGTCACACCGTGGCTCCTTGATAAGGGTCCCTAGTTGTAAGCTAGATGTGTTATATGTATAAGCTGAGACTAGTGGCTGAGAGCATTAACCAGCAGCAGAGTTTAGCCCTCCAGTGATTCAGCCTCGTGACCACATCGCCACGCTTGAGCATGGAGGGAACGGCGTATTTTCTTAATCTTTCAAAATCATAACATCTCAGATACCAAGTGTCGTAGCTCGTTCGTGTCCAGAGAATGTTCATTCCTCCGATCCACTTTGTCAGCCGAGGCCCAAACGACAGTCAAGCTCGTATACTGTTCTAAATTCTGTAGCTCAACAGGTAATCTGACCAAAGAAGCATCTCCTATATCATTTTCCGAGACCTCAAGAACACGGGTGCTCACGTCATCAAATCGTCCACACAGAAGTTTCCCCTGTTCCCACCGCTCACTTAATGCTCTAAGGATGAACATGACGTCCTTGACGATCATCCAAACATCCAGACGCCGCATGGAATTAGCATCACTATTGGTGCTGGCACGGAGTTGCCAGTAGCTGTAGAACGCCATAAGACCAGTCCAGTAAACCTTCTCACAGGCAATCTGCACGTAGAAGATGGAATTAGACTCGACTAACCGCCGATATATAGCGATGAATCCAACAGCTGCTTGCCAGAGTTCTCCGAGCTCAACATGCGTGCGTTGCGGTAATAGTCTACAGGGTCTCAGCAACAACATCCGGCCCATCAACCACTCACTCTCGATGAGGGTCTTGTTCGGCAGCTGAGAGCTTGAGTCTTTCCAATCGCCCAAGTTCTTGGTGAGTTCTTCATGAACAGATTGCGCATCGTCTGACTCAGAGTCTGCGCACTTGTTAAGGCGATTGTATATCTCCGACTGTATTTGAAGCGCGCGATAACGCTGTAGATATCCGTGGACCTCGACAGCTGTAGCGGACGTCTCGATCCTGAACGTAGGCAGGGACACGTTTATAGCCGAGTCAGATATCTCGGTTGGTCGTCCACAGCCCAAACTCATGGACCGGTCGAAAGAGTACATGCTCCACCAAAGACGGCGCCGTGTTTCCAAAAGACTTGTCGCAACCGAATCCAGAGGCTGCGGATCTTGATGGAGCCCAAGATCAACGCACATGCGCATGCCGACACCGATAAGATACCAGGCATCGAGCAAAGAAGGGTTAAGAGTGGCGAATTGGATCAAGAATAATATTGACTGCACGCCAACAATGGTGTTTGGCAAAATGGCTGACTCGCGGAATGTCAGTGCTGTACGAAATAGTCTCTGTGCTTGCGTTGATATCACGCTATCGGCACTTCGTGATAGACTCGAAGCTGATATGGCTAGGACTAACAGAACTGTGAAATAGCTATATCCATGGCTTATCGAAGATCGATCAAGATCCTCTTGACTTGGTGTAAGGACGGTAGCTGGATCTTGTGGTGGGCCAGCCTGTCCGCGCTCGCGAGGAGGATCAACGCCGGAGAAGACGTGCTCGAACTGCACCCAGAAGCCCTGGATAGAGAAGAAAGGTATTCGTGGGTACACCTGGTCGAAGTAGTGTTTTGCGAGGCTCAAGGCGGTTGACTCCTTGGGCAAACATGGTGCAACCTCACTGGCTTGGGTTAACCGCAGGGCTGATGAGAGCTGGTTGGTGCTTGCAGTTGCCAGCACAAGTGATGATAGTGTCGGCCCTTCTGCGGCTGATGGATATGAACATGCTATGATAGGAAGTGCTCCAATATCTGCGATGAGTGAGTCGATAATAGATCGCTGATGCGTCTCTGCTGATCCATTTCTGTTGGAGCGCGCAGTATCTGACGGCGAAGTGAGATTGCTTTGTCTAGCGTTGTGTTGGCTGAGGCGTTGTTGGGCAGCTTCAATCTTTTGTCTTAGATAGGTTGGATAATCTCGTCCACGATTTGGCGATTCGGTTGAGAGAGAACATGTTGCTTGGCGGCCGAATTTTATGCATCCACCGCACGCTGGAGTTGCGCCGTTGCACTACGAGGAATGAGTTTTGGCCTAATGTCATGGAGATTCACGTACCTTGATCTTCCGAGCTTTACAGAAACTACAGGCCGAGAGGATTTGAGATACTCGCAAGGTGACATTCCTTAATGGTCGCCCTTGGACATCTTCCCCAGGTTCGCTCATATTGTACGGAGCAGTAGGGCGGGCTCTGCAGCTTATCGCCGCCGGTACTCGCCTAAGTCTATCCGGGTGTGGATAGTCACGGACTCATGGAACTATCACGAGGGGCGAAGTCACCATTGGATGGCTTTAGCTGAAGCCGAGCATTGAATGAGTTTGACCGAGCAAAGACGGCTTCTTGCCGATGTGAGCGTCCGGGGTCGGTTGCGGGGAAAAAGTGGAATGTCCGACGGAACCACCGCAAAAGTGTTAGTGGTAAGTCAATGAGCTAACGGCGGTTCCGTTGATGTTGGTAAGATTGGCTAATGAATTATTGCAAGCGGCTGCATCGGGGTCATGATCAGGCTTTGCGATTGCGAGTAATAAAAGAGACTATTTCATAGCATGTAATCTACTCATTCTCATCATCCTAGCTCAACTTGAACACATATTACAGCACTCCACAAGCCAGTTAGCACTCACATTTCGCTGCAATGGCCCCTGCAAGGATATCCAACGATCCTGTCCTCCGTCGTGAGCCAGCAACCCAGAGCCGCGACTTTCAGCTCCGCACCCTAAACTCGGATCTCTGTGTCTGCGGTGGAGGTTTCGCTGGCACTATCGCTGCCATCGCAGCAGCAAGAAATGGCGTGTCAGTCATCCTCATCCAAGATAGACCTGTTCTCGGAGGCAATGCTTCCAGTGAGGTCCGATTATGGATCCTTGGAGCTACGTCGCACATGTTCAACAACAATCGCTATGCGAGAGAGGGCGGTCTCGTTGATGAGATTTTACTTGAGAATCTGTACCGAAATCCTGAGGGTAATCCTCTGATTCTTGATACGATTCTTCTAGAGAAAGTGAGACTGGAGCCGAATATTCAGTTGTTTCTCAACACGGCTCTTGTTGGATGTGAGAAAGACGGGGATCGAATCAGCTCTGTCAGCGCCTTCAACTCACAATCTTCCCTTAAATTCACCATCCAATCCCAACAATTCATCGACTGTACCGGCGATGGCACACTCTCCTTCCTCGCCGGCGCCCCCTTCAGAATCGGCGCCGAAAAGCGCGATGAATTCAACGAGCTCTTCGCCCCGTCCTCCGAGTACGGCCATCTTCTCGGCCACTCCATCTACTTCTACACCAAAGACACCGGCAAGCCCGTCAAGTACGTCGCACCAGCCTATGCTCTGAAAGACGTGGAGGGAGAAATTCCTCGGTTCAAGAGCTTCAGCACCAAAGAGATGGGCTGCAATCTCTGGTGGATAGAGTATGGTGGTAGACTTGATACTATCCATGACACTGAGCAGATCAAGTGGGAGCTTTGGAAGGTGGTATATGGAGTCTGGGACTATTTCAAGAATTCTGGGAGGTTTCCGGAGGCTGAGAATTTGACGCTTGAGTGGGTTGGGACCATTCCGGGGAAGAGGGAGAGTAGACGGTTCAGTGAGTTGATCTTTGAGATTCGTGTGAGCAGAGCTAATTGTTTCAGTCGGCCCTACTATTATGGTGCAGCAGGATATTGTCGAGCAGCGTTATCACTCCGATGCTGTGTCCTTTGGAGGCTGGTCTCTTGATCTCCATCCCGCTGATGGTGTCTTCTCCGAAGTCGACGGCTGCACTCAGTGGCACTCAAAGGGTAAGTCCGTCACCCAATCTAGGCCTCTCTTTACTGATACTAGCAGGCGTCTATCAAATACCATTCTCTTCAATGGTGTGCTCAGAGATTCCCAATCTTATGTACGGGGGTCGCATCATGTCTGCAACACACGTCGCCTTCGCATCTACCCGCGTCATGGCTACATGCGGAGCCAACGCAAACGCTTTGGGTGTCGCTGCTTCTCTTTGCAAGAAGAAGAGCGTCGATCCTATGGATCTGCTCGTGAAGAACAACATGAAGAACTTCCAGCGAGAACTCATGCGATTTGGCCAGTTCATTCCAGGGTACAAGCTTAACGACCCTGAAGATCTTGTTCGATCAGCTTCAAAGATTGAAGGGGCCTCGTTTAAGCTATCTCAACTTCCGGCAGATGGGCCACCAAAGGTCTTGGTCCGAAGTCTTGCGCAGATGCTTCCCCTCTCACAAGGACCTGTTCCTACCTTTTCCATTACGGCTATGTCAGTTGAGAACACCGTATTGACGGTTCAGCTTCGAGGATCTCAGAAGCCGTACAACTACACGCCCGAGATCATCCTGGCTGAGACCAAGTTTCCCCTGGTACCAGGACAGAATGATCTTGTTATTGACTTCAAGGTTGAGAACCCCCAGACTCAATATGTCTTCCTCTCGTTCCTGCAGAATGACTCAGTAGCACTATGCACCAGCAAGACACGCGTATCAGCTCTCATGACTGTTGAACATGAATGCAATCAGAGCCCGCCCAGTGATGTTGGAGTCGATGAGTTCGAGCGCTGGACACCAGTTCGCAGGCCCATGGGCCACAACCTCGCGTTGACGCTCGATCCGCCCTTGAAGGCTTGGGAAGCTGAGAACATTCGCAATGGCGTTCCCCGCCCGACCAAGAGAACCAACTGTTGGGTCCCTGGTTCCGACTCGTCTGGTAGGAAAATCCTCAAGATTGCTTGGGATACACCCGTCAAGGCGAACAAGGTTGTTGTACACTTTGATACAGACTATGATCACGCTCTTGAGTCGGTGTTGAGAGGTCATCCAGAGCGCACTATTCCGTTCTGTGTAAAGAAGTGGCGTCTGCTGGACCTATCTGGCGAGGAGAGAGAGCTCTATGTGGAGGACGAGAATCACCTGTCGCGCAGGGAGGTTATCCTTGAGTCTAGCAGGACGATTCAGGAGCTAGGTATTGAGGTTCTAGAGCTAAACGGTGATGAGAGTGCCTTTGGTGGTATTTTTGAAGTGCGAGTTTACGAATAGATGTACACATAGCGTTGAATTAGTTATATATATGCAATCTTACTGATCGATCTGTTCTACAATCGGTTTCTGGTCGGTTACCTTCCATGAAGTTCCTGTCTCCAGTTGAGGTACAATTAGGACCAACGTATTGGCTTCCAGACAATTCCCGGGATCTCAATGGCAGTGATGATATCATGGCGCTGGATTCGCTACCGTGGATTGTTTCAGGTCGGGAGATACTCTCACCAGGCTGTGAGATGACATTATGGAATAGTGAGCAATATGAGAGAAGGAAGACCATCGAAATTATTCAAGATGAAGATTGGCTTATTTTACCACCTTCGCAATGGGCGATCTCGCCTTGACTATTCTTCTTTACCTCTCTATGCAGTGGATGTCTTTCTTCCCCAAGAACCACATCTTGACTTGCCATTCCAACTGTTTACTCCCACAAAAGAGCACTTGTCCATCTGTATCTTTACCAAATCCATCCAAGTCTTCCTTCTCCATTCTCCCAAGGCGGAAGACATCACTGTCGCCATGTGAGAGCACCTTAAAGCGCTGATGCCACCAGCTCTGTGACTTGCCAGAAGCTATCCCACCCGTTTCTTCTCCAGGTGTCACGAAAATTCGGACCACATTCCAATCTGGAGGGTAGAGCATCTCGTGGTTCCAGAGATATTCGATAACACCAAAGTCATCCCCGCGAATGCTGCAGATGAGGTTAGGCTTCAGGTGAGTGACACTCCTGCTGCAGTTCTTGGCCGCTGCCATAGAAATGAAAGGCGCGATCCCAGTGCCACCAGCAATACACAATGCATGGCCGTATTGCTGTAGTATCCCAGACGGGAACCCGCCACCGACCTCAACAATCTTAGCGACCAACGGTCCATGCGGCCTTGGGAGTCCCACCAGCCCGGTAACGCGTCCATTACGCGCCATGAGAGAGATGCTCTCAATGGTCCCATCTTCCGTATACTGCAAGTGGAATGGTGTGAAGGAGAGACATCTCTCTTGGTCCGACAAGTTCTGGGGTCCCGACACGGGATCTAGATCAGGCGGGAATTGCAGTGTCAGGTGTTGACTTGGACGGAAGCTCCGACTGAACTCATGGTTTGTAAGGATAGAGAATGAATGGATGCTGAGGCTGGGAGTTAAGCGAGTCGACGAGATATGCTTAAGTTCGCCGAGTGACGGGGGATGCCCGTTGGTGCCGTTGACGCTCATGGGGAATCGGGTCAAGTGATGATCAGTATTTTTCGTAAATCATTAGATTCATCCAGACTTGAACCTGCATCTAATAGTCAGTCCATTCTATCATAAACCGGAATAGCTCTGTCCAAAAGCCCCAGACGGAACCACCGTCGTGAGTGAGGAGAAACAAGCGGAGGCTCCGTCTCTAGCTTTAGCGCACCCCGCAACGCGGAATCATACCATGAAATCCCTGTTTTGACCCAGAACCCGACTTCGCTACCCCAGATTTAGAGCCTTTTGACAAAGGATTAAAAAGTATGCCTTCCCCAGACTTTGTTGCGGGGAAACTCAGCAGCACGAACACTTGAGTTCTCATAACTTGTTCAATTATTATCTCCAACTGTTTGTTATCAAGATGACTACAGAGCTGGGTGCAGTGCCCGCGCAGGGCAAGATGAGCGGCTGGCTCTTCTTTAGCATCTTCGTCATTTCGATGGGTTCCATCTTCTGGGGGTAAGTTGAGGCTTCGCAGCACGCATTGGCCAGATGCTTACCGTTTATAGATATGATATAGGCATTCTGAGCACCATCTACGTCTCGCCCGGCTTCAACAAAGCCCTCAACCATCCCTCATCCAGCGAAAAGGGTCTCATCACTGCTATCTTCGCTGCTGGTCAATTCGCCTCTTTTGCCCTCATCGCAGGTCCCATCAACAACAAGTACGGTCGAAGATGGGCTGGCTTCGGTGGTGTGTGCCTTCTGTGCGTTGGAGCTGCAATCCAGACTGGAGCTGTTCACCTGGCCATGATGGTTGTTGGACGAATCATTGCTGGTGTTGGAACAGGTGTTGTGTCCACCGCTGTCCCGCTGTATCTCAGTGAGATCTCGCCAGCCAAGCATCGTGGTCTCTATGTTGCTGCTAACCAGGTTGGAATTGTCTCTGGGTAAGTTGGTTGTCGAACTGAGCGAGTAAAGTGCTAACTGGGGTAGTATCTCCATGGCTTTCTGGGTTGGCTATGGCTACTCGTTCTGGGACTATGGCAATGGCATTGACCTTGAATGGCGCCTCTCAACCGCCATGCAGTTCGTCCCTGCTCTTCTCTTCCTCGGTGGTGTCCTGTTCATTCCTGAGAGGTATGTCCATCATAGTTGACCTTTACGTTCCCCGCTAACCCTTATCAGCCCTCGATGGCTCGTCGAAACAGACCAAGTCGAAGCCGCAAGCGAGTCCCTCTGCAAGCTCCGTGGTCTCTCTGCCGCCGAAATTCAACCCGAACTTGACGAGATCCGCGCCAATATCCTGTGGCATCAAGAAAACTCCATCACCTCAGCCCGTGTCTTCATCCAGCAGAAGCCACTCTGGTCCCGACTCTGGCGTGCTTGGTCTCTAGCCTTCCTCCAGCAGATGAGTGGTGCCGCTGGTATTCGATACTATCTCCCCACCAACTTTATCGCTGCTGGTACTTCCGAGGAATTGAGCTTGCTTGCTTCTGGTATCGACGGGACCGTGCAGGTGGTGTGCACTGTTGCTGCCATGTTCTTCATTGATAAGCTTGGTCGAAGACATTCACTTGGTATCGGAGCTATTATCATGGCGTTCTGCTTGATGGTGGGTAACAATGAGTTTGGTTGGTTTGCTATTCGTCTGCTAACAAAGGTCTAGATCAACGGTGCCCTGCAAACTGCTTATCCTGGCCAGAATAACCAGAGCGCCAACTACGTCAACATTTTCTTCATCTTTTTCTTTACCGTCGGATGTAAGTCACCTCATCACCCACTTAGCAAGCAACATGCTAACAGCTTCACAGACAGTATGGGCTTTGGTCCCTGTGCCTGGATCTACGCCTCCGAGATCTTCCCCGCCAACTGCCGCTCCAAGGGTCTCGCCATCTCTTCCTCCGGCTCGTCTCTCGGTTCCATCATCGTCGGACAAGTCTGGCCCGTCGCTGTCTCCCGCATTGGGCCCCGAGTTTACTTTATCTTCATGGCCTTCAACGTCTTTGCTGCCATTCTTGTCTATGCCTGCTACCCCGAAACCAAGAACAAGACTCTTGAGGAACTGGATTCGCATTTCGGATCACTCAATGTTCATTCTGAGGAGGATGCTACACCTAAGCAGATGCTGGGTGCCGAGGAGGAGAGAGTTGAAATTCGGGATAAGTCTGTGTGATTTGGCTTGTGTCAAGGACGGAGCTTCTAAGGATAGCTTCGTGCTCCTACTTTTGGAACGAAGCTTGGACTGTATGAGAACAATTCTGGATGGATATGGAAGACTATATCGATATCTACTTAGTCAAATAATTGATAGTTTTACTGTACTGCGACCCCTTGCGTACACAGATTTGGTGATTTGTTTCGCAGTTTACTGTTCAATTATTTATGGACTGGTGAGATTGATCATCAGGAGACAACTTTGTTAATAGTACAGGCGAACCAGTTACATCTACAAATGCTTGCTCTAGAATCGAATAAAGATCAAAAGGGCTACTAAGGTCTAGCGCCAACCATTTATCCCGAACAAGATATTGACTACAATTTATGTTTGTCTTTGAATTGTTTTGGTGATTTTGTACTCTGACTCGTTACACCTGTTATTCGAATAGCATAGTTGACACTCGTTCTGTTCGAATGTGCCATTTCTAGTGTCACTCTATTCTATACGTAGGTCATACTCACCTATACTTGGTTTTTCATCTCAAAAGTCAATATTACATATCTTAGTCAAGGCCAAGTTCAGCCGTCTACTGACATGACAGTACGTTTGGTTCTTGCAAAATCAAAACTTCAGGGTATGTTGGATATGTGACGAGTTTTGTGGAGAGTAGGATCAGCTTCCTTGTTAGCGGGGGCGGAATCAATTCCACGCCAACGTTTCTCCGCACTTTTACTCAAAGCGATCGGCTCCGACCTTGATCGTGACCTAGACGAGACATTGCAGGGAAGCAGTCGCGTCGGCTACCAATTCAATTCTTTGCAGAATGATGCCGTGTTTGGCGGACGATGGATCCGCCGTACTTCGTAAGCTCCCTTCCCTGCCCATGGCTACTCTATCTGTATACGCTTGTGTTGCTCACAGTTATAGACTATAAACGCGTGTAACCGTTGTCGCAAACGTAAAGCGCGCTGTGATACACGTGAGCTCACAATTCGTCTTCTCTCGATCCATTCCACTCATGTTAGAATAGAGATTCCTGCCTGTCAGCCATGTCAAAATTCAGGCTCGATATGTGACTACACGGATGGCCGCTCGGGTGACGTCCATCCTCGAAGCTACATCCATGACCTGGAAGCTAAACTCATGCGACTGGAGTCTCAGCTGCAGGAGGCTGACGATGCGGCAACCGAGGTGTCACCGCCTACTTCGACATTGCGCTCAGACGATGAGCCTGCCCAAGACTTGATTCGTGTTGGGGATGATGGGCATGCTCATTTCATCGGAGCTTCAAGCGGTATGAATGCACGATTAACAACAGTTTCTATTGCTGAAACAAGTCTAGGAATGTACTTGGTCCGATCAGTTCTTGAGTCCGCTCAGCAGAACTATCCAAACTTCGAATCGCCATCTGAAACAACAGAAGCTCGAACCGGACCAAAGGAACCAGCTAGCAATAGTACCAGAATTGCCTTGCCATCACGAGAGACGGCCAATAGCCTCATCGACACCTTCTTCAGCCAATATCAGGTTCAGTATCCCATTCTCGACCAGCAGGAATTTAGCAAGGCCGTGACAGAATTTTATGGTCGCCAGAACGACAGAGATGGTCAAAATCGAACAGCATCTGGCGAGGTCTGGACTCGATTCATGCTCAACATGGTGCTTGCAATCTCTCTTATGTTCATGTCCAGCGATCACAATGAGAGCACGACACTATCGAAAGGCTTCACTGCTAATGCTATGGCGGATATCAGTCTGATCATGCAGACAAAGAATGTCAAGTCGGTTCAGTGCCTTCTGTTGCTGTTGCTTCTCTCGATCCTCGACTCATCCTCTGCGCCGGTTTGGTATATCTCTGGTCTTTGCATGCGCATGTGCATTGATCTCGGGTATCACTCAGAGAACACAATAGCTATCTCTTCAACTGGTAACGGCACAGAAGTTGAGAGGATAAGTGAAGCAGATACGAAGCGAAGGCTATTCTGGGTAACGTATAGTTTTGATCGGACACTGAATATCCTCCTTGGTCGGCCGTTCACTTTTGACGACTTTACCGTCGACATACATCTACCGAGACACTCGTTAGTACCGAGTAAGCGTCCACAGATACTGCACTGGCTTGAACTGCAACAACTCGAAAGTGAGATCGTACACAGGCTACATGCAGTACGGCGAGATAATACGGCCCAGGGAGACGATACAGGCCTCACCCAGTGGACTAAGGAGATGGCTCAGCGATTGAAAGATTGGAACTCAGTAGCTCTGACTCTCACTGACTCCGATGGTCATAACGTCAATTGGTGGGGTTACTGGTACCGTACAGCGCTGCTTATCCTCTACAGACCATCGCCTTCTCGCCCAAGTTTGAGTGATACTAATACAATTTCATGCTACGAAGCTGCTAAAGATCTTATCCAACTATCATACCTTCGTATCAGTGAAGGTTTGATGGATTTCACCTGGATAGACCTACATTTCCAATTCATGAGCGGAGTTACCCTCGTGTTCATCGTCTGGAAGAATACTCAGGCGAGAAGGAAGGCAAAGGATGACTGGATCTCGTTCAAGAGCTGTCTGTTTCAATGGAAGAGCATACTGGAGAAACTTGGAGCGCGATGGGAAAGAATTTCCCGAGCGCGTGAAGCACTATCCAAATTAGCTGATGCTACTATCGATCTGGTCGAGAAGGATATGATGCGATCCGCGGGCGGAGGCCAGCGGCTACCAATATCTCATGGCTCGGAGGAGTCTCGGCGAGATAGAAGGCGTTCTATCATACAACAACTCCGAAGACAGGATTCTGATAGCGTGCCGCAGCGAAGCCAGGTTGCCCTTGGAGTCGATACAAATATGGAAGACTCTAGTCCTCGAAATATGAATCTCGAAACGGGTAACAGAAGAATGAATCAAGCTTATGGACGTCCTATAGACGCCGAGACTCAACACCGACCAGCAGCTAATGCAACTGAATACGGGACGCAATCTACGGGCGACAATTGGGCAGCTTTTGACACCTCGACAAACACTCAGCAAGGACTCTTTGGTGACGCGCAGAGCCACAACACCATATCATCAATGATGCCAGAGGATACGTGGCCATTCTTCGACCTATCAGATGTAGCGGTCGCACCCGATGAGCTCAACTTCTGGACATACTTGTCGGCCCCAATACTCGGCGTGGAGGATATGTCGATATCCCAGTTCAACGCTACAGGAAGGCCAGATGATTCTTTCACGAATAGTATTCTTAACTTTCATGGAGATTTCAGTAATATCACTCCTGAGATGCCAGTAGAGTATCCAGAGGATGTAGACTATGGGTATCACGCTGGGCAGTAATAGTTGGCATTTTGACAGGACATGTACATGTAAGATAGAATTGAACTACACTCGAAATATCATATATGAGAAGGGTCGTATTGACTAACATGGGACGAAATGAAACCCAGGCCACTCCACTAAATTGTTTTCAAGCACCGTGTAACTAAGCCCTGCCGCCAACAGTCAAAAGGTACAAGCTTCCAGTCGTCGAGTTAACGTTCGTCGGTGCACCCAAGTACAAAACATCTGTTCCATCACTCCTCATCAAAGCCTGAAGACGTTGCACCTTCTTGCCAACAGCCGGTTCAATGGCAGTATTGGTCCAGCCAGCTCCACCAACATTCTCTAGCACAAAGGCACTGGCTGAGGAGCGACTGTAGTAGATACGAGCAGTTGTCCCGTCATGAGTGATACCAATACCAGCGCTAGTCTCACTATCGCTATACAGAATCTCACGTGTCCAGGGGTTCGAAGTACCGTATGTCGCTACAGCACGACGAACTTGCCATGTTCCACTAGTAGACGTCTTGAAGCGGTAGGCACTCTGGATGTGAACTGTGCCAGCGGGGTGTTCGTATAGTGCCATCTTTGCACTCTGGAACGCTGGGCCTGGTGATGCGTTGATGTCACCGCTGTATGTCTCTCCTGAAGTCAGAGGCTGATACACGATGTCGGCGGTGTTTTGGGTAATGGGCGTCGAAACGGTAGATCCAGAGGCGGAGGTGAAGGAGTTGGTAGATGGGCGATAGCGGACATAGCTTCCTTGGTGGCGCACAGCAGACGCGGGATACTTGCTCCATTCCCACTGAATATGAACATCTCCATCAGAAGAAAAAGCAATGTCATCAGGGTAGACAGAGTAGCCCTTGTTGTACGCCCAGAGCCTCACGCGGGTCCACTCCTTGTTGTCTGTTGTGTACTTGTAGAAGTAGCCTCCCCTGGCGGAGCCATCACCAGATGCTTGTCCTCGGACGATCAGCCACAGGTTTCCATCGGCATCACGCTTGATAACCGGGTACGTGATGAGGACAGTCTGATCGGGCATATCAGAGCTGGCGTTAACGAGAGTGCTGCTGTATGGCTGAGACGAGCGGAAGTACTTCCACGGCTCGTTGTGCATGCTCGTAAAAACATGGACATAGCCATCGCCATCAACGCTGATGCTGGGGGTGTTATGTCCAAGATCATCTGCAAAGACAGCACACTCCCCGTCTGAATCTCTGACACAATCGCGAGAGATACTGCCATCAGAGATGGAGCGTCGTGCAACCATGACATTATTATCAGCGATAGCACCACCAGGAGGATTTCTCAGATAAGCAAGCCAGTCATAACCGCCGTACTCGTCCAGAGGATCCCACCAGGCGGCTCCACTGGTTGCATCGACAGCTGTAGAGATGGTGACGAGACTACCAGGGCTGATGGTAGCGCGTACCGTCGAAACGGCAGCCAGAAAGATGAGGGATTTGAGATTCGCCATTTCGAAGTGCAGAGGCAGAAGAAAGAGGAGTTGAAGTTGATCTGCTGATGGGAAAGAGATTTAGGTCATTATCCACTCTTCTTTAAATAGTCCATCACGATATCCTGGTCTGGAGTCGGCAGTAATTCCGCTGTATGCTTCCCCGGATTTTCTCCGCACTTGGGATCAGCACAGAAGCTGGGGTAGAAACGTGGACATGGGATGGGTTTCTTGAAGGAACCGCCGTGTCATCCAGAATTTCATCGCGCATGACTATTTTTCGTTGAAGTGTCGAGTTTGGGTCAGTTGTCAAAGCGTTCCGCGTGATGGAGATGCCGCTTCAAGTGGAATTGGATGGCGGAACGGCCGGGGTCGGTTTGCGGGGGGCGGTGGTTCCGTTGACTGGAAATGGGTATGATTCGATATCTCCACTTGTGAGGGCCAATGACATCAATATGCAGCTCTGGTCTTATCCAGGTGTGATGGAAAAATGCCGTCTACCAAAATTGAGCAAAAGCAAAAGATTGGGTTCGCGAGTCTCTATGTAGTATATTGGGCCTCTGGTATTCATACGGATCCACGGGACATGGACCCTTCTAGAGCGCAATCACAGTTGATAGAAAGAGTCATGTTTGATAATCTTGGTGACAAGTAAGGACCAATGTCTTCTTTCCTTTTCAAACATTCTTGCTATATCGAGCCAGCGCTGCCAAAGACAGATGTCCGTACCTAATTCCATAACTTAGCTCAGAAGTCAATCCACTATGCTCTGGATAATTATCCATCAGCCCCCATATCAAGTCTCAAAAGGTAGTTTCCCGCAGAACGCTGGCCTTGCTGTCTCGAATCATCTCTTGCATCCAAGCAGGAAACCCGCGAATACCGGATAAAAGCCCTGCATAACCTGGCAAAAAGAGGTTTCCACGGCGGCCCTTCAAGACATGATCTACAATCGCTTCAGCTGCATCGTTCGGCTCCTGAAGCGGATCGCGAAAAGTCGAATGTTTAGTAAGGTTCTGTATCAATGGCGTCCGAACCCAGTAAGGGAAAATAATGCTATGAGAAAAGATTAGATGACTTTGTACCCAAGAGATCGCCATGGCAGGAATATCCACTCACCTTGTAAGCACGTCGCTCGCGTTGTATCTGTGCTTCAGATCTTGCGTCAGGCCTTCATGAAAGGCTACTAACCCAGCCTTAGTACAGCTATAGTCGATGTTACTTGCGATGGTAATAAAACTAGCCACGCTAGCAATTGTAACGACATGGCCGTGATTCTGCTTGATCATGGATGGGAGCAATTCTTGCGCAAGCCAGAAATGCGCCAGCAGATTGACCTCGACCATCCGCTTGATCTGGTCTGCAGTGCAGGCGAGAATGTCTTTGCCTAAAGCGATACCAGCATTATTGATCAGAACCGTTGGATCCCCAATTTCCCGACGGACTTGCTCCATTGCTTCATGTATGCTATATGGCGAAGTGACATCGACTTGGTAGAAATGTGTATTTGTAGGGAGAGTGCCTTTTGGTGGGTTCATGTCAAAGGATACAACTTTGATATTTTTGCGGGAGAATTTGTCGATCATTTCAGAGCCGATGCCGCCGCTGCCACCTGTGATGAGCACGATTTCCTTGCTCCACTCCCAAGATTGTGCGGTGGACGACGTGTAGAGTATGATTCGGTTCAGAATTTTGTTGGTGATGAAGCAAATGCCAAGAGTACCAATAATTCCAAAAAGGAACTTGAAGAGGTTTATGATCATGATTGAATTTGTTACTACTCAGAAGAGGAATGCTGAAAGAAGATAGACGGGCTTTAGGAGGAAATCTGTCTTCGTGAAAGTATGCCACGGCAATAGGTTGTTTATCAATTCTGCAGTGCAACTAACTAATCCAAATCAGCCACTTAAAATCAATATTCGCTGTGTACTTATTTTGTATGTGGAGAGCTGAACCAGATAAGAAAACAAGAAAATCCCACCTTTCCTGCATACAAGAAAGACGAAATTAGTCTAGGCCGTTTTGACTGCAGGAGCTGAAAGTTCATACTCAGCTTAGCGATTGGTTACCAAAGCACCACGATTCTGTTTGCTTTGACATTTGCACTCTGTTCTGTTTACTTAGCCGCTTGGAATAGAGTTCAATGGGAGGCCTCAATAATTCTTGCGACGTAGTGGAAAAGCGAATGCTGCGGCCGATATCCCAAGTCATACATAATGATAGCGTTGCCATTCTTCTAGCACTTTGAAACATTGGTTAGAATGGTCTTATTGCTGAGGAACAAATGCAGATCACATAGCGACTCTTGATTAAATTCTTGAAAATAGAAATGCCCTGAGATGGATATCGTCTGAACATAGTAAAATGAGGTGAAGACCTCGTTGAGGTTGGCTGTATATTACATGGATGGATTGAGAATTTCGGACAATCTCGGTCTGTATCTTTGTTGAGAAGGACCAAGTACTATGGACGGAAGCGATACTATAAATATTATTCTATTACTTGAGATGGGTATGTCCAAGGAGAAATAAAAACATTACCGCACATGATTGGAAAAAGACCTGTTCGATCACCAGGCGTTTACCTCCTTTCAAGCTCCCATGTTCAACGCGACATGTCATTGCCAAAGAGCCCGATCAATATTTCAGCTTCGAAAGAAGGCAAACCAAAAAAGAGATTAGGATAATATATCTCGTTGATAATGACCCGTTGAGCTTGGATCCCCGTCATGGAGGTAGCATGTCCAGTCAAAAATCCTCCCTGGTTAGCCAAACTCAAAGGACTTGGATTTATCGATATGAGGCGGCATAATAGTAATATCATTATTGCTGTTATACCTCGCGGGTATGTTGCGCCGCCCTAGTATAGCTTAGCTTTCAAAAGGAGCCATATTTAAGAAGACTCTAGATACCTAGAGTTTGTAGTATAAATATTCGTTCTCCCCTTTCCACTACAGGTATCCCCCTTCTCACCAGTAGACTCCTTCTCTGTACTAAGCCTTTCAATGTCTGTGTTCAATTGATTTCCACAATTGCAGCGATTCTCCTGATGCACTGCACTATAGTGCTCAGTCTGGAGGGCAAAGTAGTCAGCCTCCATGTCAACAGTACAAAAGCTTGCGCACTCTTCCAGAGTGCCGTTTCCCCAACTAAAACTCATGGTGTCTTTGCCCAGCATCACGTATTCCTCCATACTCTTGAAACACCCGATACTGGCGTACTCGACTGGTATATATTGGTGAGAACTAAAGACTTCAATAGGCTTTTGCTCCGGACCACAATCGTCTTTGGCGTAGCCGCAGCGAGATTCGCAGCCCCAAATTTTGTTACGCCTGCTATCTATGCGCAGACGATGGTCGCATATACAGGTGTCGGGATTTTTTAGACCGAAAACAGGTAAGGAGTGTGAGAGACAGTAGGCTTGACAAGAGGAAATAGATAGAGGCTTGATGTGGCTCAGCTTGTGAAGTGTTAAAACAAGGGTGGGACGATGAAGATCTTCAAAATGGTTCCCACTGAAATAGCATCCGTGGCGCCAATATGCAAGAGGGGGATATGATTCTGGTAGAGCCTTTTTGGTTGGGCCGACACAGTAGGCTTGCCCTGGGATTAGACTCGCAGTACAGTTGCTTGGCGATATCGATGGGTTGGCAGCTGTAAATAGAGAGAGACTCATGTCGTGCTGGCCCAAAACCGAGAGACAGTCATCTGCGTCCTCAACTGTATACCAACGCCCGCATTCTTCATTTGAAGCCGGACTCGCGTTCTCGGGTCGTTGAATAACCTCATCAGCATAATTGGAGTCTGTCCGGTCAGACTTGTTGCCAGTTTGGTTGTAATGGCCGTCAGATGGCGTAATGCAAACGAATTTACCGAGGGCTCTTGTAGCCGACGGAAAATTACGGCAATCGTCGCGGATCCAGGGATTGAGAGAGATGAAGTCTTTTCGGGAGATACCCAAGGATTTAGTCACAGAGGTACAGGTGTCGTTTTCTTTGACTTGGTAGGTATTGCATTGAAATGGTAGACAAATGGGCTCGTCTTCATTCATATCGTAGCAGTTGAAAATGTCAGGGTTGTTGGTTAAGATTTCTGCAGAAGAGACGCTGTACTTGAGAGCTATTGAGTCGCAAGTGTCGTTGGCTGTTGATATGTGTACATGAGAAAGACAAGCCACGGGTGGCGGTGGGGGTAGGCCTTTGTATTTCTCAGGAAATATCCTGTGGAATTGAAAGTAGGTGGTGATGTTTAGATAATATCCGAGCCAAACCAGAATTGGCGTGTAAATGATGAACGCGAAAAGGCATGTTAACAATGCCTGAGATGATGGTTGACACTTTCTGGCAAGATTTCTTCTGCTGAGTCGCATTTTGGTGAGGCTGGGCTATTGGCCTAGTTTACATAAAGTTCAAACGCCTCGATCTCGGTTTCAATGGAGGTCACAGACTGATTTAAGACAAATTTGGCTGTTGCACACGGCCCAAACCAACCAATAGACAAACTCATTGACACATTTAAGCGAGAGAAGCGGTGGTGTGCACGACCTTGGGGAGGTAAGAAAACTCAGGACCTTGACCCCAGGCGACGAAAGTACTTAGGCAATTCAGCACAAGTTAAGGGGACTCTTTACTGGGTTTATTTTGGCAGATTCTTCCAAGGTCTTAAGTTTTCTTGCTCCCTGAAGACAACCAACAAAAGTGGGTAATCTAAACACTTTCAACCTCCTTCAGTAACCTATTTAGGATGCCAAGACTAGGCAACTTTACAGAACCAACACATGGTACGAGAGTCCCATTATTATTAAAATTAGGACTCCATTCACGGCCCGAAAGAATTGTCTCAAGCTGAGTCTCTGAGATGGAACATTTCAAAAGGCTGCAATAAAGCAGCATGCATCGGATCAATGAGTAAATGGTAAGACTCTAAAGCTGCCATACTACCAGATCCTACCAACGCCAGCACCAAGCTTAGCCACGGTGGGCACAAGCTGGAGGGGAGTCAACTTGAACTTGTAATCAGCCTTGTAAAAGTTGCCCTTCTGTGTAATGTTGACTCCAGCCTTGCCCCAATCGTTCTCTGTTTAACAGTCAGTCATGATTTATTTAATAGCAGAACAATTATACGTACTGGCTCCAAGGTTTGCGTAACCATCAAGCTCCTCGTCACCGCAAGTGCAAGTGTTGGGAGAGTCCATAGGGATGACAAGACCGTAGGTGCTCAGGGCCTCGCTTGTGTTGCCTCGGAAGACGTTACCCTCGACAAGAACCTATTTTAATTAGTCAAAACACCCTCAAAAGGTTTGGTGAGACATACCTGGTTATCAGATCGACTGTGGATAGCTTGGTACAAGAAGTCCTCGTACAGGTTGTTGTACACGTGCTGGTGGCCAAAGCGACCAGCGGGACCACGGGTTCCCATGTTGCGCCAGTAGTTGTGATGATACGTGACGTGGAGGTGGCCGAAGTCGAGATCGCGGAAAGTAGCATCGTTGCCAACGAGGGAAGACTTCCAGTGGTCGTGGAAGTAGTTCCATGAAACGGTGATCCAGTCTGAGGCGCGGATGATATCGACTTGTCCGTCCTGAGAAACAAGTCAGCTAAACATTCTGCAGTTTGTTGGGCTGCACGAGACTTACGTAGTGATCGGGACCTTGATTGATGTCAGAAGCAAACTCGTTATGATCGACCCAAACGCGAGTGCTGTTTCGGATAGTGATGCAATCGTTATCCAAAATATGGGTGATCTTCAAGTTCTGCAGAATGACATTGTCTCCATGATAAACATCGACGCCCGCACCAGTGATATGAGCGGTCAATCCAACACCAATGAGAGAAGTGTTGGACCCGACCTTGAGGCGAGAAGGAAGAGTAACCTTGCCCTTGAGCTTCACGATCTTGGGCTCGGTACCCTTCACAGCAGCGACAAGCTCCTCGGCGGTGGTGACGGTGACGGTCTTTCCGCCCTTGCCACCAGTGGTGATACCAATGGGATTATCCTTAGCATAGCCCTCAACACCCCAAGTTGCAAGGCTCAGGTATTCAGAGGGAAACGCAACAGCGAGAGTGGCAAAAACACCGCAGAGAACCGAGGACAGCTTCATCTTGGCAGTTGAACAAGAAAGACGAAGAACTGAGATGTCAATGGCACAAAGTTGATCTTTGACCCGGTATATGTATTCAAGATCATCTGCGCTTTTTTCTCTTTGCATCAAAGGACCCTGAGCTCGGTTAGGATTAAAGTACTGGTTAATTCCGGGGTGTATGCGGGGAACCCTTGTCGGCGTTGACAATTAGCACCAATGATCAGACGAGAACGACTCTACATCGAACGGCGCAGATCATCGTAGGTTCATGACTGGTGGAATCTGTTTTACCGTCAAATTACGGTTAAAGATAAACAGTGATCGGGTCGGACCTTATTGGGGTAGGTAGCAGTGCTAACGAACTGAAAACCCTGACGGTAATGGTATGCTTAAATTGCAGAAAGATTTCGTATTGTTTATCTTATCTATTGAGCAGATCTTCGGCAACTGACAACGGGAATCTACTTAATTGACTTGATATACGAGTTATAATGCTACAATGTCCACTTAATCTGTCCTTTTCATCGCCTCTGGATTCTCTCAACGGACTGAAAGCCCAATGGCAACACTGAATGACTATTTACTTTTCCGCATCTAAAGTTTTGGCTAGTCTAATGAGATAATGGAGTTAGGGGTTGGGGGTTACAATCAAGCGGGAGATGGTTCCATTGCATATGTCAAGTCTCCGATCACCTCGGCTAGCAATCTTCGGCCACAATAATGCCATCAATCACACCTCACTGAAGAAGATGAAAGGGGTTTAGTATAAAGATGCAAGAATGAAAAGATCCAAGCACGATGCTGTTAACGGATAGCACCACCTTTGAGGACGAATTGTCAGCGCCAAGACAAAATAGACCCCAACAATGGGTTTCTAAGACTACATGAATGATACATACTATCCTGCCCGTTGGGGGTTCACGAGACCAAAAATTACAATTTTGTGTCCGTGTGGCTTTGGACTACAACATTTGGGTATTATGGCTATCTACCTATGGACATCCTTGGTGCTCTGAAGTTCATCTATCTAAGCACTGCCATTGTTGTTTTCATCTCCCATCGCGGTGGAGAAAATTATCTCTACATTTTAGCCGACTGGGTATCACGATGCTTCGCCCTTCTCAGTTGTTTGTCAACTCACCAAGAGCAGCAAGTCGGTTCTGAGCCAGCATCAAGAGCCGATCTATCTGAATGGCACCACCATTCTTGAGCCCAAGTAGATGGGCGCTTTTGATCAGATTCTTGATCTCACGACCATTCAGCTTCATCTCAGCCAGCTTTTTCATATCCTCATCTGAAATCTTGACTTGAGAACCCCCAGCGCGATTGATGAAGTTCTGCCAGACCTTCTTCCGCGCTTCAAAGGTCAAGTCCTTGTATGGAAGGAAGAGATCCACACGGGACTGGAAGGCAGTGTCGATGCTGGCAGTTCGGTTGGTCGTCAGGAAGCAGACTCCTGTGTAGTACTCAAGCTTGGTGAGGAATACTGTGTTTGTCAGTATGCGTGTAAAGGAGGAGTAGGAAGGCCTGGTGCTTACCAGCTACAAGCTCATTCCTGGCTAAATCGCTGTCAGTACGGGCACCTAGGAATACGTCGGCTTCATCGAGGAGAAGCATAGCATTCCAGAGGCCACACAGCGTGAGTGCTCGCTCCAGTGCAAGCTCGACATCCTTTGGTACGGTTCCCAGATCTCCAGCGCTCATGGAGTACAGCGGCACACGCGCCTTTTCAGCAACTACATAATGCGTCAGCCACTCCGAGTCCCCCCTGGCAGATTCAACTTACCTGCTTCTGCGGTATAGGTCTTTCCTACACCAGGTGGACCAAACATGAGAATGATAATACCACGACCTGCGAATGTCAGATTTTGCTTGAGTTTGCTAATCGAGGTAACTAACCCTTGTCTTGGATAAAGTCGTCAAAGCTGTTGGCGAGAGTCTTGTTCTCCACAAACTCCCAAGCAAGCTGCTTCTCTGTTCCCGGAAGCACGAGATGATTGAAAGCGGCGTCATTCCACACCACAGGAGTTAGGTCGTCCACGTAGAACAGGGCTTTTTGGCACAGTCAGCTTTTGAGTGAGTCGGAGTCGAAGTGATAGCAACTTACCCCATTCCTTAGTCTTTACGTCAAAACCCTTCAACCATGGAGTTGCAACAAGACACATGTCATCGGTGAGGGGCTCGAGGTCTTCAGAGCGTCCTGCATTGTCGTTTGGTGCTTTCACCGTCATTTCTGCATTACCTTCTACCACGGGCGTATTGAGTTTCTCAGAACTATCTGTGTCATCACTGTCGTCCTCGTTCTCGCCGCCGCAGCGGGCGCAGGAGCAATTTTCGGGGCCCCAGCCACGACAGTCACGAAGCTTAGGTTTCTTCTTTTCTGATTTCTCCTCCTCGTCTTTCTTTTTGGGCTGGTCATCCCCGATCAAGGGAGCGAGATCGGGCTTCATTATATCGTTTGTCAAGTAGTAAGCGTGAGCGTCAACAATGACCCGACCAGAAACCTGCACTACACGTCAGCTAAAGTCGAAACTCCATCTCCCTGAATGTCTTACCGGTCGCTCCTCTGACCTTGCAAGGGGTAAAAGAATCTTGGTTCCAGAACAGGTCTGGAAGTGGTAACCACGCAGGCCCTCAAACTTTCGGCCTCGTTGGACCATTTGCTCCCGAACTTTTGAAGCGCACTTGTGGAAAGACAAGGGATAGGCAGGTAGCGAAGTGACTCGTCGATAGGTGGGAAATTCCGGGATGGTAATCATGGTGTTCGCATAGCCACAGCGACTACCATTCCAGTCAAGATACTCCATATGAATTTCCCAGTATGGAGGCATCCTGTCTGGTTCCTGCAGCTTATACTTGGTGACGCGGCACACAGCTTCGACACCGTAGAACTTGGTGAGCACAAACTCATGTGGAGCAAAGATCTGCCACAGGTCATGGAACATGACATTTCCGGTCTTGCGAGTCTTCAGGAGTGCATCGACTTTAGGGGCCAGGACTGGGGTGAGGAATTGCAGGAGCTGGGCTGCAGCCTCTAGTTCATGCTCCTCATCCTTAGCCTCGCAGAGAGACACGAGGCGGTCCCAGCGGTGGACGAGAGGCATGAATGGAGGTTTGAAAGTCCATTTCTCGAGGTCAAGGTCAAGGTCTTGATATTTGTCTAGGATGGTCGCGATGACTTCCTGCATTGCGGAGCTCTGGATGGTGAAGGATTCGGTCTGCCACTTATGATCGCCGAAGGTGTGTCGATGAACGATTGGACCCTTCGAGGTGCTCTGTTCAATATCGTCATGCTCTTCTTTGTTGGTCGGGAACCGGGACCACCTTTCAGGACACGAATCATAGACGCAGCAATGCTTGTAGAGCTTGGTGTCTGGAGACATGGTGGTTGGATGAGGCTAGCCTTAGCTGATGTGGTGAGGATGGAAAAGCTGAAGTGTTAGTGTTGAGTGATTCAAATCTGTTCAAGATCTCGTTCTGAGACCGGCTTAAGATCCCGTCTTATAGCTGAATGGTACCAAGGTTTGTTGCCGGTTGAGTCACCGGAAGTGTTTTTAGGTTTGCTCGTAGGATTGGTTTGATTGGGGTAATCCTTCAAACATAAACTCTCGCAAGGCCTAGCAATTGTCGTTTTAGTGGACTGGCCTATCATATCGCGGTATGTTGTTTACGAAGTTTGTTGGTGCATGGCTCTCGTTTCAAGCCAGGCCAGACTGAGTCAAAAGCTTGATCTAATTTCCGCAACGACTCCTTTCATTATGACTTTTTTTTCCCCTACTGGTTGATCTTTGGCTGATTTATCGCATCATCGCCCAGAGGTTTATAGTGCAATAAAGGGGCGCTTCCGATTTGAGTTAAACTGCGTGAATTCCTCCTCAGAAACAGCTTTCACCATACGGCCTCGCTTATTTCTTTGTCCTCTCTCTTTTGATTGCTCGTGCTACTTTGTTAGCAACACGGCGGTGACTCCTGTCCAACGCTGGGGCCACTCAAAACTTGTTTCAGTGCATGGTACACCTTGTTTGCCTCTGAGAGTGGTACTGATTGAGAAGCAGTTTGCCGCTGCGCATAGACCGCCAACAAAGAATCTTGGTGATGTTGACAGGGTTAGGTGGCCGTATGATGTGCTCTGATGGGCCCGTTCGGTTGCCTACCACCGTGACTGGCGCCAAGCCACCGGCGATAAACCAGTATACAAGAAACATATACTGCGTTTGCTCAACTTCAATTTGTCCTCCAAGCTTTATTAGTCAAATAAGTAGAACTTTCTCGTGTCAAAAGACCATCCCGCTATGGTGACTTACCTGGCATGCTAGTAAAGCATTACAGCGCAATGGACTGCTTGCTGAGCACTGATAGCCATTATGTAACTACTACTAATACCTATGTAAGGCACATAGGTAACACGCCGGATTTTAGTAGTTGAGTGCCCAGGTGTTTTGCTATATAATTTCCCTGCAACTTGATGCGATAGGCATGGCTGAGGGAATAGCGCGAACAGCACAGGGCCAGAAAATAGCATTTTCCTTAGTTAAACTATATATATTGAGGCTCAACCTTACCTCAACCACCAATTTCTTTACCTGAAGTTTCTAGCAACTCAGTGTCTACAGAACACATACAAGCCTAATAAAATATATTCATCCCAGTGATAGAGATGTAGTGGCGAGTTCAATGAACACCCCTTCTGTCGGAGGAAGATATCAGGCCAGTAACACCACGTGTTGGAAAGATCTCAATGAATTACCCAGTTTCTGGTGTTTCCATTGGCTGTGGCCCCTTTCCTTAGTTTTGGGTGTTAGAACAACTGTCTCCAGTGACAGGGACATTTAATACTGCGAAACGCGATAATATGGAATCGATATCGCCTCTATCAGTAGTATGAAATGTATTGCGCATGGCATGCTTGACTGCTTTCATACGCTCGCTGTCCGGAAATTTAAAATTTAGAATCCCAAGAAAGTCTGGGCTCAACAGTGCTATTCGAACCGGCATGGTCCATGTCGACGACGCTAATTTAGCTGGCGAACCAAGATCGATGACCAGAGTCCTGCGACAAATTATTCTTTCATAGTTAAAAAGAATGAGAAATTATTTCTCTGCAGTCACGAAAATACTGTTTAACCATGTATCATATCGAGCTTCTCACTAATTTGCCGCCTGTTCAATTTGCGTCTGCATATCTGCATGCATTCCATATCACCGCTAGTGATGCATATTAGCTGTTCAAATCTCTCTTTGCAGGTTGGCGTGCATGATACGAGGATTCTTGCGTGGCAGGCCTCAATTTCGGTAGCGTTCGGAAGCGGCAATTTCTAGAACAGGTGGCCCGTATTTTCTTCAAGATAGCGTATCAGAGAGCATCGCTCATTATAAGCGCCCTTAGCATCTACTGGCTACAGCCAACAGAAATAGCTAGTCTGGGGGAAACATTACTCTGTATTTTCCTATCAAACACTCGACCACTCTGTATTCATACTGCGTCATCCGTTCTATTCCCTGTCTTACTCCTCCATCGTCCTTCCATCTTCGAAACCATTTTCGTAATTGACAAGTTCTTTTTCAAATTTTCCGCCTTCTTGGTCTTGAGGAGATAACCAATAGCGAACAGAATGGCGACGGCCACGACAGACGCCACCGCCCACCATTTCAGCGCATTACCAAGGCCAATGAGGGGATCCATGTTCATTGACATCAAAGCAGCCACCAAGCTCGGCGGAATGAAGAATGATGCCAGTGTCGTGAGTTTGGATGTGTTGCCCGCGTCAGTGAGACTGATGGTCGAGTTGACAACGGTGCTGAGACGGTCGATTCGCGTCTCGTAATCCTCAAAACGTTTCTTGATAATCTCCAAGTCATCCTTATATAGCTCAAATGATTTGAAAACTCCCTTCACTTTGCCATCACTTATTTGGCTCATGGTTGCCTGAAGCATGTCTCGTGCTTGCGGTACCCATCGACGCCAGAAATGAAGCTTCCTCAGACTCTGCTTCTGATGGTCTGTACCTCCAGACGCGGGGAAGAATGAAGGATTTGCAATTCCCCAGTCAATTTGGTTGAGCCGTGCATTGAGATAGTCAGCAAACGTGAGCCACTCGCCACAAACTAAATGGAGCAAGCACTGGATTGGGATGGTGAGTTGTTGATTCACATCGCCGTTGGGCTCTGTGAAGTTATTTTTGGTCCTCTGGGCCCAGAAAACGTAGTCTTCGAACCAACTCATTGAGTTTCCAGAATCCTTAGACCTCAAAGATGGTGGGATCTGAAGGCTATGTACTGGGTCTGGAGGAGTGTAGTTGTTACCGAACTCGGGTAGTTCGTCCCAGTTGGGATATCCCCGCCAAAGAGGATAACCGGCTTCTGGAGTTGGTTCAAGGAGAAGAACACCTAATTATCGCGAATAGTCAGCTTTGGGTCGCTGCACCACATCGAGGTACTTACCGATAGTAGATTCTGGGTTCAGCCAGAACGTAGCACGACTGCGCATATGCCCAACCTTTGCATCCACCCGACCCTGGGATTGAGATGTTTCGCCTTTGACTCTTTGCCATATACCTGGGTCAGGATCCTTATCCCAGAAGATTTGGTTCTTATCAGCGTCAAGGCGCCGCACAACGTTGAATTCATTAACTTGTCGTTTTGCTTCCTTCAGCTGGTTTTCATTCTCAAAGTAACGAGAACGGACTAAGCGAAGCTGGAACCATCTCAGCTTTTTGGCATCAACCTGGAGAATTGACGGCTCACGCCATCGATCGCGGATGTTGTTCCAGACGTATTCGGTAATATGAGCGCGGAAGAATCGAGGATCAATAGCTAGCTCAGATCCCAAGGTCTCAATAACATCTCGTGAAATATCCTCGACAACGAACAAGCTGAATTTGACGTCTAGCTCAGGTTTCCTGGCCTTTCTAATCGCCGTCCTAAGATCTTCTGGCGTATGAAGATCATTCGGAGGGTGCCTTTCTGCCTGTCCATCTTCTTTGAATTTCAGCAACGCAACATTCATCCTCTCAGCTCTTTCATTTTGTTGCTTCCTTCTCTCTTTGATAGACAGGTCAGTAGTGGGTGACTTGAGATGGGCTGCTACTCACTTTCTATGGCAGCATGATATGTATAGCGTCGTTGCTCATTCTTCTCAATTTCCTCTCCAGGGAAAATACACCAGCGCGTGGGCACAGTCCCAACTTCCATAAAGTCATGTAGAAGCTCGAGCTGGGGCCATCTCTTTGACAGACTCTTGACGTACTCCAAATACGGCCCTTGCTTCGCAGGCCTGTAGTTTTTCAGTGCTGCTTGGATCCTTATATGAAGTGATACCTACCCGTTCCAATTTTCACTCCCAAGTCGTTGTCTAACTTCTTCTTTCTTTTTATCCTGGTATGCATCTCCAAGTTGCGAGTCGTGTAACCGCATATGGGGCAATGGGATGGGCATAAAGGACGGTGACTTTCGGTTTCGTGAGCCAGTATCCTGTGAGCTAAATTGGCCCTTTTCGAGTTCATACTACCCACGGGGTATTTGTAGTTCGAGAAACAAGGCTCTTGTCACCGCATAATGCAAAAGCTGAAGGCAAAAGCAATGGTGGATCTCTTTCAGTTACTGTGATTGGCGAGGTCAGTGTGTAAGCGCCAGCTTCAATGCGCACAGATACGACATGTGTCATTTCCTCCGAACATCGTATATGTTGTGTAACCCACGCACTAAACAGAATTGGACTTGGCGCTTGCTCGTGCCATGCTAGCCCAGTCAATTCTTTTTCTCGAGCTCAGCTCAAGCTCAAGCAGGCCGTTTCGCCAGTCAGGCCAAGAAGTGAGTCCCAATGCCTTTCTGAATTGTGATTTTAGCCCAAGTCTCGCAAACGTACACTGTCTCTGGTTGTTGACAAGTCTGATTCATTACTGCCACTGAGATCATGATGTGACATCAAATTCTTCAGCTTATGCGCGTTGGTCAAGGGTCTGCGGAGAAGTGGGCTCAGCCGTCCCAAGTTCTCAGCCAGGCAGGGTCCCGAGTGGAGCGACCAAGGATAATGCATGATTACGGGGCACATTTCATTGTTTCCTCAAACTCGGAGCCTGATTCGGTACGTACTCTATACCGCCGCCACGGAGTTTTCACCTTTCTATACCAGAACTACTGTAGTCTCAGAAGCCTTATCCAATATCACGTCGCCTTCAGTCCTGTTACTGTAGGATCTAGCCCTCGTCCAGAAAACGCCAATACCAAGTCTTGTCATACCCTTCTCCTGGTCGTCCTCTTCACCTTCTGATGCCGACGTGAGGAGCAACGTAAAATATTCCTTCTGCTCAGGGACTTCCATGACGAAAAGACACGTGACAGTCGGCATTTCAGCCCCGTCAGGAATTCTGCTATCCAGAAACGCCTCTCCAAAGATTTCGTCGCCTCCTGGTACTGCAAGAACGTGGTGCCGAGAGTCTTGTGTAACAGAGCGTGCCCCCAGTGTTGCCTGTATCATCTTTCCTTTGATTGTCAGGCGGGCGACTTTGAGAGGAGACGCAAGTGGAGTCCCTTTCCACTGCAAATTACTCTCCAAGAGCTCAATCATAGAGACCGTGGGGTTCGTGTGGATATAGCCCTTGATCCCGCCTTTCACAGACATCCAGGACCATGATGGGATGCTTCCTGGTTCACGACTGACCCCGCGCATTTTCGCTTCCCACACAAGTCCATTTGCGAGATCTTCTTCCCATAAGCCTGCCAGGTACGTGTAACCGGTCTCCTTCTTGAACATGTCTGTGAGGCCAGCGATAGCGTTCCATTTGTCGCTTTGGTAAGTCAAATCACGATTTGAGTAGTTGGTCACCATTTGATACCAATACCTCAGATAATTCCTTCCATCCTCGCCAGGACCTTGCCGGACTATATCAGCCCACTGAATGAGACCGCCATCATTATCTCGTGGTCCATCAATCAGACCGTCCTCCGTGGCGTAGCGACTAGGACACTTCCAAAGCCACTGCTCTTTGCCAAAGCAGACAATTCTCGATGCCAACACAGCTTCTTGAAGAGTCCAACCTCTAGTGTTCAATGGCTCAGACATCCTGTCAAGCGCTCGGTGCGTCTCCATCCGAACACTCACAGTCTCTCCATGGATCTTAATGCATTCAGCACCTTGGAAAGGGAGAAGAAGACCCATCTCTGGGGTATCGGATGAAGTAGCTGCGAGCGTGAGATGCGCATTTGTGTACACGGATCCCATTTTGACTGACTCGGCTTCCCAGTCTTGGTGAGAGTCCTGGATAATGCACAAGCCGTCGATCCAAAGATACTGGATCCCTAGGTAAAGGGTTGCGAGTATAGTCTCCCGTTGCGTCAGAGGCAAGTCGAAGAAATCAATTCCTTCTTTGTGCTTCTCAAGACTCTCGCTTGTTGTTTTGAAATGGAGATCTGGGTTAGCACCCCAGCAGTAGCTCAAAGCCGTATAAGTTCCGGTTTCCCCCTCCTCTGTCTCTCTGAGTCTGATCTTGATGTCTTTGGGATCCGATGGGATGTCGAAACTTCCAGTTAGGTCCAGCACGCGCGTTGGAAGTTTCGCTTCTTTGGTATTAGGAAGAGACTTGATGCACTGTTCATGAGATTCACATTCCTTCAGCCACGCCTTCAGTGTATCTTGCCGCTTAAAAGGTTCTGATTCATCCAATTCGTCGTGAGGAATCCAGAATCTCCGGGTAGCAAGACTTCCTATTTAACATGTGAGATTATAACTTTTGAGTCGCGATGATAACATACCAAGTCGAGATGGAGAAGATATTGTCAAAGGCACTCCGCCATTCGTGTAGAGCTGCCTGTCTCCAACCCAGCCTATTGCCATGATATACTTCTCGTGCTTGGTCAACTCGACAGTGACAGGCCGTGAGAAATTGTTCTCGTCACATAACTCGGGGTTTCCCCGCTGGAATTCAGCTAGCACTGAGGCGGCACCTCGCTGTATGCTAATTTCCAGCCATTTGCAAGTCGAGCACGTTTCGCCAGAGTTGATCAGGTGCATGACATTGGGCTGATGCTGGATAAGCTGCGGCGGATCTGGATGAAGCATGAGTTGACAGTATTTACAGACTCCATCTGCCGTTGGACTCGTGAATCCCCACTCATCAGGCGTAACGGGGGGGCCAGGAACCGGTTCAGCTCTGAGATTCTGGATGTCACTCCCTCGAAGGCCGAAAATAGCGGCCTCTTCGGGGGACTTTGTGCTAAATACTAGCATAGTCTTTGGTGGTTCTGACTCCTCTGAAGCCATGATTGCAAGCTTGTCAACGGAAGAGGAACTGACAATAATTGCATGTCGTCAACGGGAAGATATAGAGCGATTAAGTGGTCTAGTCACGTGACGTAAGCACAACCCCAGACTAATGTGGATTATAAGCTGATGTTGCCTGGAATAGGCTGGAAAGGGCTTGGCGATTTTATGGGAGGAAGAGGTAGGACTTGAGTACAGTTGGATAACGGGCTGCGGAGAGGGTGTGGTCGAGCGATACGAATTCAGTCTAGTGGAGTTGCTACCCTATACCTTTTCGCCCAAACCTCAACTGATTATGCGTGATGACATGCTATCTCTACTATTCAGCATTGCCAGTTGGATGATAAGTATCATTAAAATTAACCAAGGAAACAGTCTAATCCATTTGTAGCTGTCTGTGTTTACCGAAGAAATGTCACATCGTTCTAGTCCGTAATCAAAGGACTGTTTGGTGATTATAGCTTGTGTTGAACTTGCTTCGAGTAAATTCGAGTTTTGAAATTCAATGGTGTTTTTGCGAGATAATTAGCAATTCCATGAGGATAAGACATCTAAACTATCGATCAAGAATTATATGAGGATACTGGCGTAGCGACAGGGCCATGAAAGGCTTCAGTGCAACAGAAAGTTGCTGACTGATTACCGCGCGGCACGATGATGCGATGTCAGCCTCAACAGTAGCTTCCAACTAAAATAGGTCATCTCTATTGTTAACCGCGCGGGAACATATAAGCTCATGCGTCAAAGCAAGAATGACTCATGATGTGTCATTGCTTATTGATCAGATCAAGTACCGTTGCGATCACATCGTAGAGAAAAGAGCTGATATGGCATATTAAATATGTGGCATAGGAGCGAGTCCTCATCCTCACTGCCTCTGCCCGAGTCTCTTCAGCTATGTTTATTACTGCCCTCTTCAATTTCCTGGCCAAGGCCTTTCACTTCATTACCTGCGGAATCTTTCTTGAACCGTCGCAAAACCCAAATACCATGTCTCAAAAACCAAAACACATCGTCACCATAGGCGGTTCTTTCGCCTCGGTCCGAACAGCCCATAAATTCCTTCAAGGGATGCAGAACAAGAATGCAGGACCTTACAAAGTGACAATAATCTCTCGCGATTCGCACTTCTTCTGGAATATTGCTATGCCCCGCGCCATCATCCCAGGAACCATCCCCGACGATCAGCTTTTCCAAGCCATCGCACCTGGGTTCGCGAAATACGGCGACAAGTTTGAGTTGGTCGTCGGTACGGCTACGGGTGTTGATATCAAGAATAAACAGGTCAAGGTTTATAAAGCAGGGCAGGAGACTTTTGTCAGCTATGATTATCTCTTGATTGGTACTGGGTCTTCGACTAAAGCGGAGTCGCCATTCAAGTCGAGGGGATCGACTGATGCGACCAGGGAGTATTTTCATGCGTATCAAAAGCTTGTTGGAGAGGCTCAGTCCATTATTGTTGCGGGTGCAGGGCCGACTGGTGTAGAGGTAGCAGGCGAGTTGGCGGACTACTATGGTGACAAGAAGGAAATTACCCTGGTATGCCAATCTTTCCATCATCTTGTCAAGTTCAAGTCAAGCTGACGGCGCGTTTAGATCAATTCTGGCCCAACTGTCCTCGATAATCGCCCTGACAGCGTCTCCAAGTCCGCACATAGTCAACTCGAGAAGCTCGGCGTCAAGATCAGACTCAACACCAAAGTCAATGAGTCTATCACTCTCCCCGATGGCAAGCAAAAAGTCACTTTCTCCGACGGGAAAACGGTAGTCACAGACCTCGTCATTCCAACATTCGGAGTAGTTCCCAACTCATCCTTCATCCCACCAGATCTTCTCGATGCGCACGGATATATCAAGGTCGATCAGTACCTCGCCATCGAAGGTCGTGAAGATGTTTTTGCAATTGGCGACGTGTCTAATGTTGAGGCACCGCAGTTTTGGTTCGTCAATACGCAGTCTGGGCATATGGCCAAGAATTTGGTGCAGGCAATGCTTGGAAAGCCTATGATTCCGTACAAAGCTTCGACAACTGGTATGCTATTCCCGACCTAAGACGATAAACAATGCTAATTTTGACAGCTATGGGAGGAATACAGATCGGCAAGTCTGGTGTAGGTCATTATGGAAACTGGCGCATCCCAGGGTTTATGGTTCATGCGATCCGCAAGACGTTGTTTGTTGAGCAATTGCCCAAGATGATTGACAATGGCAATTGAGGCCCCTTTTAAACATTTTATTTATTTATTTATTTGCTTTTGTATCGATTGAGGTTGGAGTGACGTAGAAGCCTAGTTTAGCGTCCGTTCCAGGGCTAATCTCAGCAATGTCACTGGCCCTGATTTCTTATCTTAGCTTCTGAGGATAGCATTTAGGTTCCACCAAATTCCCTGTACGTCATCGATCGTGTTCCTGGAATAAAACAGGCCAAGACTGCAACATCGTGAATGAATCTCTTCCCTACCAATAATTTCTCTATTATTCGTTTCGCAATGTATCACAGTCTGCGAGCCGTTGCGGCTGCAGCTTTACCTGCAATTGCTGTCGCTTCTGTCATTCAGCAGCCAATTGACAGCTTTGATCATACCCAGGGCTATCAATTCGATCCTCTGCTCCACCTCCCGGGAATATCGCCTTACTTCGATGCCGTAGGCTTTGGACTGTCGCATGTTGCGCCTGAAGGATGTACAGTCACAGCCGCATCGTACCTCATCCGACACGCTGCGATTTACGCCAACGATGCCGAGTACGAGGATTACATCAAGCCTTTTCTGTACAAGCTAGAGAAGCATCGCGGTGACTTTTCGGGGCCACTTGAGTTTCTAAACAAGTGGTATTCTCCAATTGAGGAGAATCACCTTGAAGATGTCACGCCTTCAGGCAAGGTTGACGCAAAGAAAGTCGGTCACCACCTTGTGAAGCGCTATCGACACCTAGCGTCATCCGTAAAGCGCGTCATCGCCGATACAAAGGCCAGAACCTACGACACAGCCAAGGCATTTTTACAGGCATTCCCTGAAGACGGGAGCATCGAGATTACGCGCTTCGACAAGAAGGAACTGAACAATGGCACGCGCGCTCTTCTCCCTCACAAGGCCTGCTCGAAATTCTCCAAATCGCCTGGTACGGAACAGCAGCAGAAGTTTGTCAAAAACTACGCAAGTGGCGTCGCGAAACGCCTACGCCCGTATACACCCGACGACTACGAACTTTCTCCCTTCGATGTTTTCGCGCTTCAGTCAATCTGTGGCTATGAATCGGCAATTCGAGGAAAGAAATCTCAAATTTGTGGATTGTTTTCTGACGCGGAGTGGCTGTCGTATGAATATGCTTGGGATATGAAATATGCTCACATGGTCGGGCCTTTTAATCCTCTGTCGAATTATCTTGGTTTTCCGTGGCTGCACTCCCAGTCTAAGCTATTCAGCAAAATCGATGAAAACTCGAAATTGATTGATAACGAATCGTCTGGATGGCCTAAAGAACAACGTCTATTTTTCTACTTCACTCATCGCGAAGTCCCTCCATTCGTCGCTACGGCACTCGGAATCTTCAACTCGTCGTCCCACGAAGGATACGATGAATTCCCCACTACGCACGTCAACCATGTTCGGGCTTGGAAAATGTCTGATTTAATTCCGTTCCTGGGCCATGTTGGCATGGAGAAGATGACATGCGAGCGACCGACTGCTAAAGACGGCACGTCTGAGAAAGAGGAGTTTATCAGATTCATTGCAAACACTGCGCCTCGACCTTTGCCTCTGTGTCAGAATGGACCCGGCGCAAGTTGTCCATTCGAGGAGTTTAAAAAGATTGTGAGCGCGGGTATGGAGAAATATGGGGACTTTGATGGTGTTTGTGAGAATAAGCAAGAGAAGGATGATGAGTTGTAATGCGACAGCACTGCGGTAAAACAGAACAGATTGTACAATACTAATGATTTCTGCTGATTACATACTTTCTATGTGAACGTAACCTTGATGACCCGAATCCAGTTGTTGTTAGTGAAACCAATTGTCAACGTCTCACCAGACTCATCCAAATGGGGATACGCTATTCCAGCATACACCAGACCCCCATCAATCGGATCGTCCTTGTAAATTTCTTTTCCTTCTGTCCAGGGACCTTCAGGACTTGGTGCGGTCTTCAAAAAGACAGTGCCAGCTGTTGCAAGTCTGTCAGCAATGCGTTCATCACCATAGTGGACCGTACTTACATAGATCGAGGTGTACGTATAAATACGTCTGGAAGTGATCGTTATACACAATCTGACCTTGCCCAGCACCCCACATAACAGCTGTCTCGCAGTTGAACGTAGTGAGAACCTCACTCTTCCATCCTTCTTGTCGGCCCCACCAATACTCATACTTATTGAGGTCGAAAGCATCTTTCGCGGGTACGCGAGCCATGTAGATGTAAAGCTTATCAGGAAAATCGGTGATCGGATTGGGTGGATTTCCGAGGATGTAGATGTATTCGCTGTTGACGTCCCGATAAGTCGCGACATCGCCGTACTTGGGAACCTCATCACCATTCCACCACATGCCATTCTCGCCGTAGCGATCGGTTATATGTGGGACGTCGTCGATGAGCTCAACTTTGGCTATACCAGCGCCTTTATAATGCTCATCCTCATTCTAAAGATCTTTAGGTCATGAAAATCCCGTATAGGGATAGGTATAACTTACAACGAGATAGTAAAGAGCGCCAGTCGCAGTATCAGGATCAACCTCCACTATTCCCGTCCCTCCAAAGCCAAAGGTATTCGTCTCACCCCAGTCCTCATTAAACGGCATGAACTGTTTCTGATGAGGAACTGGCTCGTCATCATTGAGATGCAGGTCCTCTACAACAAGAGGATCATCCGTCAGAGCGGAAACAGCATTTCTGACCATGCCATGGAATCCTTCGTTATCGTTTTCAGGGTCGGTTACACCTGAATCGCACCATAGTACATCGCCGTAGACAGCGTACCATTTCCCTCCAAGTTGACCTGTGAAACCCAAGTCACGACGACTGGCGGTGTTGCTAGACTTTTGGGTGCCGAGAAACTCAACCTGAATGTCGCCGATGGGGTTTTCACCCTCTGGTTGAGTATTGTCTGCAGTCATTATACGTGAAAAATATTGCTTGTACAGAATGTTTCCAAGTACAAAGAACAAAAGTGTCTGAAAATAGCGATCCTTTATCTTGACGTGTCTCTTCATGGTAAACTTGGCAACTTCATCTCTAATGAGGGGTCTAACGGTTGCCGAGGTTCATGTGCAAATGCCAATCCATGATCGGCACGGAGTATCCGATGAGAACCTGACATGAGGTGTTGCAGGATTGAGGCGCATATAAATGCCAAGTTTCTACAGTCTTCAGTTGAGCTTAGGGTAGAAGCAGCATAGTGCCGAGCCAAGCTCTGATAAGATAGGCGAGGCTCACTGAGGTTTCGGGTTTTTGGTTTTGACGATGACGAAACGGCCCGGCTACCGGGAGTGGCGCCGCGGGCCGCTAAACAAGCCTCTGACGGCATCTAATGAACCATAGAAAATAGTGGTTTTGATGGAGTTTGTTTGTTATCAGATGAACTATGTACACACATATGCAATATTATTACTAACTGTAAGGACAGTTGCCTCGCTCATACCGTTTAGAGTGTATTACTGGCCTCTTGAGTACCACTCGGTGGCAAAAATGGATCGTCTCTTCAAAGTTCCACTTCAACGGCGATGATACCCAATTATCCAATTACTTTTATGTAATTCTGGATGAGAAACGCCCCGGCTCGGCGGTACTCGGCCTTGCAGAGATTTCGATCTGAATTGTCAACAAGTAAAGCTCTTACGATCACCAATTGGACTTTTCAAAGAAAAGGGTCTTCATGCCATGGAACCTGGGGTAGTGTAGCTGCATAGCCTACCATCAACAGCGGCACCACAAGGCTGATCTCGCTGCATCCAAAACGTGGGAAAACTCTCTTACTGCAGGTAAAAGATTGTCGATGGGTCCTCGCGGGAACTAGTTCTCACAATCCCCATCAGTGGCCCCCTCTAGTATGGTTTCACTGGTGATCGAGCCAGGGAGAGGCACGAGTTAATCGAGCACGCAATCGCACGCAATATTCATAGAGACATATAATAGAATCGATGAATCGCGTTTTCTGTAAATCTTCAAGTCTTTTCTCACTTCTTGCCTGTTGGCCGTATCTCAAAATGGCCTCCTCACTCGATGGTTCCGTCATCAACCATCCAGCCGCCTCCTCCACAAGACCATCCTTCTTCCGCTCAATCCCCTTCCAGATCGCCATAGCATGCGGAGTCTCGTTCACTGCTCCTGGAATGTGGGACGCCCTAGGTGGTCTCGGCGCTGGAGGTGCAGCTGAGCCATATGCCGTATCGGCCGCTAATGCTCTTGTTTACGGATTGTTCGCGGCTGTTTGTATAGCAGCTGGTGCGATTAACAACAGAATTGGTCTACGGTATGGTTTGGCTCTAGGAGCTATTGGATACCCGATTTATGGTGCTGGTCTATATACGAATAATGTTGCGCCCAAGACGTGGTTTTTGCTGTTTGGAAGCGCGCTTTGTGGTATTTCGGCGGGTTTCTTTTGGGCGGCTGAGGCCGCGATCATTATTGGGTATCCCAGCCCCAAGGATCGTGCATTTTATCTTGGTAAGTCAAATTGGATATGGAATCATTTCACATGAACTAACGAGAGATAGCCATTTGGCAAACTGCCAAAGCAGCGGGCCCAATTGTCGGAGGCGCCATCAATCTCGGTCTCAACGCGCAAACCTCATCGAAAGGATCCGTCAGCTCATCGACTTACATCGTCTTTATCGTCATCATGTGTCTCGGCCTGCCAATCGCTCTCCTTCTGAGCCCTGCAGACAAGGTGCAGCGAAAAGACCGCACGCTCGTCGTCGTTCATAAGCAGCCTACTTGGTTCGCCGAGTTCAAGGCTGTCCTGTCGCTTCTCGTCACCAGGCGCATGCTCCTGTTGATCCCTGCTTTCTTCATCAGCTATTTTTACAATGGCTTCATGAGCACTTGGTTGACGACCTACTTCACCGTTCGAGCTCGCGCCTTTTCGTCCTTCTTTACCAACTTCTCTGGAATTATCAGCTCATTCCTGATCGCTGGTTTGTTGGATCGCCAGTCCATCTTTATCAAGACTCGCGCTCGGATTGCGTTCGCGTCCATCATCTTCGTTCTCATCGGTACATGGATCTGGGCTTCCATTCTCCAGAAGCAATTCTACGACGCTGAGGAGCCACCTGTTTTTGATTGGTTCAAGGGCGGTTTCGGCAAGGCTTATACTCTGATTTTCTTCTGGCAGTTCGGAGGTCAAGCGTTCCAGCAGTTCTTGTATTGGCTTGTTGGACAGTATACCACCGACATCTCGTCTTTGTCGTATCACTGCGGTATTCTCCGAGGGTTTGAGGCTCTCGGCCAAACCGTTGCCTGGGCGTAAGTACCTCTTATTTATCTCTACTGGAACAGACTAACGAAAAATAGTATGCAATCTGAAGGCAACGCCAACCATTTTGTCAGCATTGGTCTTAACTTTGGAATCACTATTTTGTGCATCGTGCCGACATGGATTGTGTTATCTGGGCTAGAGCACAGCCATGAGATTACCGTCACTGCGGATGAGGGGTCTTCGACAAAAGACCAAGATCCCGATGCCAAAGCATGAGTCTTTAACATAATATTCTATAATAAGTAATGATATCTTTCAACAAGAAATAAATTCAATCCACTCCCATCTCGCTAGTGATACAAAGAAGCAGGCCTCGGTCTGGGACCTGTACTCGACCTCGGTCTTGTCACCGCAGGTGGCGGCGGTGGTATAGGCATTGATGTAGATCTTCCAACAACTTGCACAGAAGCATCGCTGCCTATGAAACTCCCAGGTCTTGACCTGACAGGACTCAGCTCATCATCTTGGTGCTGATCTCTCTCAATCTCAACTGCTGATACCCGCAAATTTCGAAACTCTTCCCCTGGTATCATCGGCAGGTCAACACGATCTGGTCTTTTGGCCTTAGGCTCGGTGATGAAATCATGCGCTGGCGTGCCAATCACCTCGCCAAATCTGAAAAATGCATTCTCTATTTTCTGTCTGTAGGGGTTGCGGGAGGGTTGGGTGTGTTCTTCATAGACTGATAGGTCTCGAGGTCGGGAGGAGATTGAAGACCGTGGTTGGGTTGGATCGAGGTGCGGTGATAATTGGTTATTCGTACGTGTATTGGTATTTGTGACAGTTAATGTGATATGATGGCTATTCAATGAAGAGATACTCTCTTGGTGAGAGACTTGGCTTATTTCGTCGTTAAAGTGACAATGAGAACAGTTGCAATGATGCGATGGATATGGTTCGCCTGCTTGGTCGGCGTGTTTTGCTAGAAGAAGATACAGCGAACCGACCATGGCCATAGCAGTACCGGTAATAGGTGCCCATTGGCCTTCACAGTATCAAAAATTAGTAAACAATCAAAAGGTATCGGGATATGCTTACCGATATTAGCCATTGGCTCGGTCTGGTAATTGACCTGAGGGCTGAAGAAATTAATCTCGCCCACGATAAGGATAGCCAAACCAGCGCCACCAAAAACAGGGATTGCTAGGATACGGAGAAAGAAGCCAATTGTATCATTAACCTTCTTCATGACGCCCTTATTCGCACTTTCATCATCCTCACTGGCCGCATCATCGTTCTGTTTTCCGAATCTTTGGCGCCAGTTGATTTCCAGTACTCTATCCCACATGGAGATAAGACATAGAACGGCGTGCACACAACATGCTGCAGCGAGTAAAGTCGCGGTGCCGAATGTGAGGGTATTCGGTGCTGGTATGACATAGATGTTGTTCGCGGATCCGCCTCGCATTGGAGATGATGGCCCGTCTTGTGTTGAACAGATCAGGTTGCAGTTGTTTCCTTCGATGTAGTGAAACTCGGAAGCGTTTGGTGATACCGGATTGCCGGATGCGTCGATTAAGCAGGAATGGGTTTCGATGCGGTAGAACTCGATTGTCATACTCAAAAGCCCTATTCTCCAGTTAGACGCTGGGCCAGACTTTGGTTCATGCAACTTACCGATCAATAGCAGAAATGTCCACAAAAAAATAGTATTTCTACCAGGATCATTAAAGTATGTCTTTGACAGCATGACCGTCACTGGCGCTGCTAAAATGCCAATCGCACAAAGCTGAAAGGCACCGTAAATGTCCATATCAACCGCATCTTTACCTATTATTAGCTGTTCAAGCCTATCATTTTGGGTTTATTGCTCACCAGGATTGTGCATCGCTGTCAAAACTATACCGTGAATAGCGGCAACGGCTGGCAGCACTAACGCAGCGGCCAAACAAGGATTCACCAGCCATTCCTCCCTCCTCGCGACAAGACATGCGGCAATGAGAACATAGTATCTGAAAAAACTATTAGTATTGGCTAGTTGATTGGGAATTATACTTACAGAACTCGAGTCCCAGTTCCATATTGTCCAGAAACGGGCCATGCGCAAATAACCTGAAGCGCATCACCAGTGCCATTCGCAGCCCGCGAAAAAAGAGGACTATTCGCTATTGTCTCAGCCGCATCGGTGATAGTGAGCGCAGGCATATCGACATTCTGTCTTGGCAGGGTTGAATCCGGGGGAAGAAGAAAAAAGCCAAGTCAGCCCAGAATGTGGGGGAATAACACGATCTTCTTAGCAGAAGCTTCTTTTTTAATACCCGCAAGTCGAGGATGAGGCCTTACCAGAAACGTCACTGGGGGGTCATAAATGGCCAGAGCGTTATCAGGCTTCTACTTTTCTGGTGGTAAGCATTGGTCTGCTCTCAGCTGACATCTCGGCACAGCCACAAAGTTCACTCGAGCCGGGCGAAGATTGGGGGCCACGCGCGCTGTGTTCTCTGGTCTAGGGGCGCAGAGTAGTCTCTACTAAGCATAGCTCGGGTTCCATACTACGCTGGGTTAGGCATCAACAAATGTACCCTGTCACCAGAAAGATCGACGAAACCTTCTAGAAGAGTTTTTCTTCTTTTCCCTCTCCCTTATTTTTCTCATATCAGCCCTGTTTTTCCATTCCAGCCAGAGATCGGAAGGGAGAAGGTCATCGAACAGAAGCTAACCTCGAAACATGCTGACACTACGATACTCTTCTTTCTTTCAATTGGACACTCAAGTTTCCTCCCCGCTTTTAAATACGACCCCACTTAGACTACGTCGTCAGGTTTTCTCTGTATTTAACCTGAGATTGCCACTTTTGACTCTGAAGAAATTGAGTTGAATCCCCTCAGCAGCCAAAATCATGGCCAAAGGCGTCGACACCAGCGAGATACGGCAATGGCGCTCAATAGTAACGCTCATAGTCTTTGTGCTCGCCAGTAAGAACACCCTCTCACAAAATACACAGCGTGCACTGACCCGGTTCTACAGATATTCTCGTCCTATGGCCATTTCACATGCCCATTTACATACCAAAATCCCTCGTCAATCTAATATGCAGATTAGCGGTCAAACTGCGAGTTATTCCCCCGAGTACACATCATGCGATTCTTCATGATAATCCGAGATGTTCGAAATATTTTGTCAAGGTTACTTTTCCCGTCAACCTCATCACCGCGCCTTTGATCGCGGATCTCTTTCTACTAGCTATTTCTGCGATAGGACGCCAAGAGGTTTACGATGGGACCATAGGCGCTGATAATATCCACCCCATCGATATTATGGCCTTCTTCATCACTTTGGCTTACATTGCTATTTCTATCGATGCCTCGGGGATTATTCGATGGCTGGCCTTCAAGGTGTTGTCTTGGGGAGGAAAAGTTGGCCATCGATTGTTCTTTTACCTTTATTCCTTCTTCTTTCTTCTCGGCAGCTTCATCGGCAATGATCCCATCATTCTATCAGGAACGGCTTTCCTCGCCTACATGACGCGCGTATCAAGCAACATTGCGAGTCCACGAGCATGGATCTTTACTCAATTCGCTGTCGCCAACATCGCCTCAGCAATTCTCGTCTCCTCAAACCCAACAAACCTCGTCCTCGCTGGAGCCTTTGATATCAAGTTCATCGTCTACACCGCCAACATGATAGTCCCCGTCGTCGTCACCGCCCTTGTCCTCTTTCCATTTCTGCTCTACGTCATCTTCGCCGACGAAAAGCTTATCCCTTCCAAGATTGAGATGCACAGCTTACCAGAAGAGGCTAGAGCCCAACGGCCCGTGAACCCCAACATTCCCTATGTTCAGCACCAAGTCGAAGATGCCGAGAGTGCAGGCGAGGGGATGACCCTCTCGCTCGCGTACATCATGAATCCTTTTCTTGACAGGAAAGGCGCCATGTTTGGTGCACTAATCATGTCTGCGACTCTCATCACTGTTCTGGCTCTCAACGCTGCTAGTGCCGGAAGTGGAGAGCACCCTGTTTTCTGGGTGACTCTCCCAGCAGCGTTTGTCATGTTCTGTTGGGATCTTGGTTTTGGGTGGCTGCATCGCAAGGAGACGCGGCAAACGGCAGCTCATTATCGACGGGAGATGGAGCGTGCGAGAGCTGAACGCGCGAGGTTTGCAGCGGAATATGCTGAAACTTCACAGGATAAGTCTGAGCCTGATACTGACACGGTGACTGGTCTTCCCGATAACCAGACCTCGGAAGGTTATGGCCAGTCTCATGGGATTTCTCTGACTCCTTTACAAACCTCCAACGGCTTGTCCAACTCAAATTCCATCCCCAAGGTGATTTTATCAAACACCGCCGGAAACAGTCCTGTCATCATCTCAGGATCCCTGCCTCAATCACCCAACTCGGGCCCTTCATCACCCAGTGATCAAAATACACTGCATCCCGGAGCTTTATCGACATTACCGAGTCCTCAAATGGAACCAGAGAAACTTGAGGCTGCTCGACCCATGGCAACAGGACCAGAGGAAAGATCAACTCTTCTGTCCGAAGCTCGAAAAGGCTATGCATCGCTCGAGAGAGCTTATGGTTGGCTGCAAGAGACATTCCCAACAGTCATGGCCGTCATGGCCCATCTTCCGTTTGCACTGGTGCCGTTTGCTTTTGCCATGTTTGTATTAGTCCAGGCACTAGTGAGTAAGGGATGGGTCAACGTCTTTGCCTATGGCTGGTATCATTGGTCAAAACGTACTGGCACAGTTGGAAGCATCGGAGGAATGGGCTTCCTTTCATGTGTCTTGTCCAACGTAAGTCCCTTTCAAAAGTGATGATTCTGGGAAGACGCTGACAATCGATAGTTTTCCGGCACCAACATTGGCACCACTATCTTATTATCACGCATCATCCAAGCTTGGAAAGAAATCAACTGCCACGACGACCAACTCATCAGCGATAGAACATACTGGGGCACGATCTACAGTATGGCCGTCGGAGTCAACTACGGAGCATTCAGTACCGCATTCAGCGCATCGCTAGCTGGTCTTCTCTGGAGAGATATCCTTGATCGAAAGCACATTCATGTAAAGAGCCACGAATTCGCGCGAGTCAACTTCCCCATCATTGCGATCTCGATGGCTGTTGGCTGTTTGATGTTGGTTGGAGAGGTCTACATCGTGAGGGATAACTCACCATACTCCTCATTTGAAAAGGCTTGCCCGAATAATTAATAAAGGAACATATAGATATCATAATTATAGACTGTACATAGCTCTCTGAACATACCTACGAAATAGATCTCTTCTGTTGTTGATGGGTGATGGTTGAGCCGACTTGACATGACTCTACACACTATGGTTTACGATCTTTGCGGAGGCGCTCCAACAACCAATCTAAGCTGCGCAATCCACTATCAGTCTCAATCCACGACGGCGCGCTCCAACTCCTGGTCTCAGCCTTATACGCCTCGAGAAGACTCATCAACTCAGTCGTATTCTCATTCGCAGCATTTAGAATCTTATTCACCATCTTCTCATCCTCCAAATCTACTTCTTCAAAAGCCGGAAGCTTTTCCGGGAAGCAGTATCTCTCGTACACCAGGTCCAACGCTGTTCGGCCATATTGGTCAGGGATATTCGGGTTTGCGCCGTACTCGAGGAGCCGTCTCACGACGAAATGGTTGCCAGCCTCAGCCGCAACTGCTAGAACTGTCATCTTATGTGGTCCCGATGTGTTGTCGAGTTGTTCCTGGGAATTGTACTTCCGAAGGAGTTCGACAATCATGATTCCAGCGACCTCGTTGCCTTCAGTGAATTCTCCGGCATACTTGATGGTGAAATGGAACAAGGAGAACGTGTCATCGCCGGCTTTTACCAAGAATCCATCAGAACCATTGCGGTCCGGGAGACTCAGTAAGAACTTGACTCGATACAGAGCATTCCTGGTCCTAGTTGACAGCATGTCTGACATTATGTTCTTTTTCATCGCCGTAGAAACACGATCTCTGTCCGCACCGTGGTCGAATAGATACTGTGCGACAGTGAAGTTTCCGTGATATGTGGCTGCGTAGAAAGCACTGAATGGCCCTGGTGTGATAGGATCGACTGGGAGGCCCTTTCTGAGAAGTGTCTCAGTGAAATAGACGTCGTCTGTCTCTTTTCCAGCACGGTGCAGCGCGTTAAGACCATCAGCATCTACCGCATTGAAATCCGCACCAGCGTCGACAAGAGCTTTGAACATATCGCGATCACCGTGCGTAATGGCTAGAAACAGAGCTGAACCACCACTGGATATCCTTCCAAAGGTAGCGTTGATCTGATTCGCGAAACCCAGCTCAAGACCTGAAACCATAAGATCTGCTGCGCATTGATGATAGGCCGTTGCAAACACTGCTGCCATCTTGACGTTATTTCCAAGTTGCAAGACAGCATCAGTAGGTGCTCCGTTATCGATCAGGGCTTTCATCGTCTTCTTTGTCTCCAATTCAAAGTCGACTCCTAAAGTCAACAGCCGTTGCCAGCGTGGTGTTCCGGATATAACATGGAAAAGAGGCAAATACATTAGTTCGCCTCCACCTACCATTGGCTTTGGCTTGCTGGCTTCTTCCTGAACTGATGGCTCTTGAAGAAGTCGCTCGACAACTGGTGAGTAGCAAAGCCCGCATGCAAGTTCCAGTGGAGAGAGATGTGATCCCTCCTTCTCCTGTACCTCCATACAGAAAGTTGGACCTGAACCTAGTTTGAGAAGAGCATCCACGGCAGAGAGGCTTTTATGAGTGATAGCCCAGTGCAGAGGAGTTTGAGCCATGATTCCATCGTCATCGAATTCTATTCCATATTGGGTGCGTGATATCGCACAAGCAGGGGAGTCTAGATCAGCGCCTTTGCTTACCAGGAGTTTTGCAATGGTTGTATGGTCTTCGTCCTCAAAAGAGCAGAGCCAGTGAAGAGGCGTTATACCTCTCTCGTCCGCAATCTGTGCAGCACTACCGCAGCTGGGGTGTTGTAAAATCACCTCCAGAACCTTCTTTCGACCTAGACGAGCAGCGAGAAGGAGAGGAGTTTCTTCATTCTGCAGCGCCAACTCGATTAAGACATGGTTTTGATCTAGGCAGGTGGCTGTAACCTCTGGCTTGTTCATAACAATACTCCACAGTAGAAGATCCCTGGAGAGGGAAAACTCGACCTCGCTCAGGGATAAGGCTTCTAACATGGAAGACAGGTCTTCAGACGCGCTAGCGTTAACGCCGAGACGAGTCAGTTCATCTAGCTGAATCTTCTGATTAGCTTGTTGCCAGTCGGAAGACCAATTCTCTTTCAGTTTCTGGAGAGCAACTGGGTTTCCAGCTTGGGCTGAGTCGATGACCCAGGTGCGCAACGTCTCCTCGTCGGGAGTCTCCTGACCAGGCACGTGAGAAAATACAGATATGTAGAGAGTGCGAGCGTTTTCGGAACCAAGCTGTGCTGCTTGATAGATATAGTAAGCCGCCGACTTCAAGCTGTACTCAACTCCTATGCCATCCGTGTAGGCACTAGCAAGGTTGAGGGCGGCTTGAGCTCTTTCGTTTTGACTGTTAGATGTCTCAAAGATAGTTTTTAGGCTATTGAAAAGGGCGACTCTGACAGGCTTTGGAGCCTTTTGCAAGATGTTGGAACTTTTCTTAATCTTTATGGAATTAGTTCCGTTGTCAATCTATTCGTTGGTACTGTAACCTACGTCAGGGATGAAGTCTTCGTCTTTGAAAAGCTGCATCGGTTCCGCTTTCGACTTGGTAGTAACCCTATCCATTAGTTAGCTCAGCACCATATAATCAAGCTCAGGGATTGAAGGTAAGCTCTGAGCCAGATTAAAGGCCAGGGCACGAACAATGAGAATAAAGCGGTATTGAATGGCTCATTCAAAAGCCCAGCACAGTCCAAGATAAGTAAACAGGCATTTACAGCAGAAACAGGCTGAGATTCACTGGTTTCTCTTGGATTAGCTGCCCTGGGTAAGAGCTGCGATATGGTAGGTAAGAGCTCTGATATCGTCTTCTCAAGTCTCGATTTTGAAATACCCTGAAGCGCAGCGATGAACGGCGACTCATCTTCACTGAATGATGAATAGTAGCGCTCATGTGCTTTTGGCAAGAAGTGAGTCATCATATTACATATCTGCCAGGAATCAATGTTTGCGGTAGTATTCTGAAGACCGAGCTCTTGCCTGAGATAGGCGAAAGACAAAGTTGTGAGTCCCTTCAGAATCATTCTTTCTGATCTCTCTTCATCCGTTGCGGGTATCTTGGCTCGGTACACGATGCTCTCGAAGGTAGGGAGCGCAGCTCTGAGAGCGCTGGCATCTGGAGTATCACGCCCATCTAAACTATTGACGATAGATTTTATGACTTGGAGATGGTCGATAATTTTTGACATGCTTGAGAATCTCTTCTCTGGGGAGAACTGCAAGCATGTGAGAATGACTTTCGCCAGAGTCATTAGTGGATAGTTCCCTCTTCTCAGACGATGAAGGACATTGAAAGTAGCAACACTCGCTATCAGGTTGGACTTCTTAAGTTTCCAAACGTTCTCGAGCTTATCGCCGTCTGGCAAAGTGCTGTGGTAAGCCACTCCATCGCCGAGAACCGTCCACAATGTCAAGCCGAAAGAGTAGATGTCTTGTTGACGAAGATACCGGCTGTTGAAATCCGCTGTCTCTGCATCGGGTGCACGATAGACCTCGGTACTTCCGATAAGCTGACCACCTTGCATTGGCATCGCAAAGCCAAAGTCGCTGATTTTAACAACGGCCTTTCTTGTCGGATGCTTGAAGACGAGAAAATTGGAGGGCTTAACATCGCCGTGGACAATGCCTGCTTCGTGAAGGCCTTCAAGTCCCCTGGCTGCGTCGATAGCAATGTCTAGCTTCTCGTGGAATGAATGCGCGTATCCTGCTTCTTGGTATGACTTGAGACTTCCATACTCAGCATATTCAAGCACCAAAGCTGGAACAACTCTTATTCCCTCCTTGTTTCCGTTATCATGATACATGACAGCCAATAAGTTGACAATATTCTCATGTTTCTGGACGGGAGGGTGCCGCAAGATCTGTAGTTCCAGGGCTATGTCGGCAAATGACACAGAGCCATCGTCTTGCGTCCGAGGATGTTTAACAGCGACATATTTCCTGCCTCTCAAGATCTCCGTGCCCAAGCCAATCGGAAACGAAGATGCTTCGACTTTTCGAACTTCGAACGAGCCACCACCAAGGGATACATCTTGAAATGTTGGGACAGCATTCGATATCACAGGCTGCAGGCCTATAGTGTTATGCCCTTTTGCGAAGGATACTGCTATAAATCCCGCAAAGTGAGGGCAGTGAATACCAGGAGATGGAACGGGAATAGGAGTTTCACTAGTGGATTCTTGATTTTCTTGAGGCTGTTGCTGAAAGGTGAATGCTGAGGAAAACTCCATTTTGGTGATACTACAGGATGAAAAACATGCAACATCTCATAAATCCCTCGAGCTGAATATCATGATACTGAGGTGACACATGACCTCAGCTTGCAGGCCTCACCGGATTATCAATTTACCCCGCCATGAAGATGCATAAACCCCGCAGCTGATACGATGCGGCTCAAGTTCTCATATTCCCAGTATTATTTTCGAAATCATCAGAAATCCGACGGGTCTGTTTGGTGACTGATCCAGGACCAACATGGTGAGCGATTTAGTAGATTTCCAGGTCGGAGCGGCCGGTCTCGGAATCGGGGCGTTTGGTGGCTTGATAGACGCTTTGACGGCTTGCGCAAAGATCTATGGGCTTTGGAAATCACTACGCGGTCTCGATGGATATCTAGGCCTGCTGCGTACTAAGCTTATACTCCAAGAAGCTTTGTTGGACCAGTGGCAGAGAGACTGGCTTGATCAGCCAACCTCTAAGCGAATTGACGTCCAGAAGCAACGGATTCTTCAGAGACACAAAGATGCTGTTCTCGCCTCATTAACAACAGTCAAAGTGCTACTTGAAACACTTGAACCACTTCGTGAGGCCTCAAAATCAGAACTTGCACTGGAGCGCCTCAAGTTGGTGACTGGTGGAGCCGAAGAGCACGAAAAGACGCTTGTGCAGATAAGCGCAGTCCTCGGGGACTTGTATCAATTACTGCCAACTCGAGACCCAAATATTGCGCTTTCACAGACTGTGATATCCTTGGAGCATATCGGAAACAATCAGCAAGAACTATTCCTGGAAAGTGACTCGAGTCAACATGTGATACAACCTGACAAGCTCAAACGAGCTATCGACTTTCGTCAACTGGGATACGAGCTAGACCAAGACCTGGAAAAGCGAGTCGCGGCTTTTACAAGCAGTACCGGTGATGCTGATCTCACCATTCGCTCAAACAGAGTTAATATTCTGAAAGATGACGATGTCGCTGGTGGATTAAGAAGTTTCGGAACACTTGACTTCAAGATTCAGATACTCATTGAGTGGAAACGATACGACCTTACCTGGAAAGGACAAAAAGGAATCAGGCTCAGAGGAAGAATCCAGAATATTGCACGGCTCTTGCACGCTGATGCAAAGCCCGAGGAACTTCTGACTCTCAACTGTCTGGGAGTGTTTGAAGACATTGAGAAGAGTCGATATGGTCTGATCTTTGAATATCCTCTGGGAGCTAGGGAGCAAACGGATTTGGTATGTCTGCAATCGCTGATCAAATCACCAACGCCTGAGACTCTACCAACATTGGGTGATCGATATCGTATGGCTTACGCACTATCACTCTCACTCGCAATCCTTCATGCCTCGGGATGGCTCCATAAGAGTATCAGAAGCCACAACATCATGATTCCGATGCGGCGCAGTCAGCACATCTGGTCTCGGCCATACCTCGTCGGCTTTGAATTCTCACGACCAGATTCAGCCGACGAGACCACCGAAAAGCCAGAGCAGAGCGTACGCTTCAATCTATATCGTCATCCTTCCGCGCAAGGTATTCCAGGGGAATCATACCGCAAAGGCTTCGACATATACAGTCTCGGCGTCGTCCTTCTCGAGGTTGGTTTATGGCGCGTAGCATGGAGTCTGCGTCGCGACGACGAAAACCCCGCAAAGTTCAGAGAAGTGCTGCTCAGCAGGGTGCACGACAGACTAGCTCACTTCATGGGCACGGAGTATCAAGAGGCGGTAAGGAGTTGCCTGAACGGCGATTTGGATCATAGAGAGGGGTCGGTAATACGGGCTTTCTACAATGAAGTTGCAGAAACGATGTGCTCATTGGCGGAGTCACAGCCATAGCGATCGGAGCATCTCTTATCAATTATAGGCTAAGAATGATAATATAGGACATTGCACTTGTCTCAATTTAGCTTGGTTTTAGGGACTTTGTTAGTGCTTTGTTGTATCAAAGCGTTTAGCTTAGCACATCCCTGTATGTCGTCCGAGTTCCTGACAGGGGTAGTGTGAGACCTCGGCAATGATGTCTCAAGTTAGTTACCCTGAAGAGTCAGTCAACTCCAGCGTTTCATGAATGTTCAACGGGAGCTGAGGAATAGATGTTAGTAATGGCAGCATAATTGAATTTCTTTATTATGACTATTGTTGTCTCATTGCTTGGTTTGATGAAGGTTGTTGATGCAGATATCATCTGGTCTGTAGCTTGGCTCTCACCGTGACATTCTGTCTGGTTGCAAAAGTAAATCGCTCTTGGCGCACGGCCTCCAAAAAGATCTGCATAGAAGCTTCGAAGCGACTCGTCTGGGGTCAAGAGGCCAACTACGCATGACTTAATGTTATTTAGGGCCAAAGGAGCAATGCCGTTCAGCATCCACTAACCAACGCAGCTAAGAGCAGATAAGGTATGATCTGCAGGGGTATCCGCATCACGAAATCTAACTTGTTCATTACGCTTATCGTAACCGCCGCCTCGACCAATAGCATCACCTCTTCGCTACCCCTACTCGTTTTAGAACGGTTATATCTTCACGGTTCACATGACAAACTAACCAATAGTTCCTTTACAGAAGCAGTTTAATCACGGATAGATCCATGGTCTCAGCTGCACCCAACAAACGTCCCTCTCCCCCATTGCCGAGTCCCGATCCAACTCCCTATCAGGGCCTTAGCAATGCCGAATTCTCCGGACATAGTCGGCGGTAGCATCCCTTCTCGGTAGGTGCTTAGGCCAAGACTGGTGATGCACCCCTGTCTCGCCGCGGCGGAACTGCTCCTTGTTTACTAGACGAATTGATTCCGCTCCTGCAATCAAGATGCCTGGCAAAGACCTTTTGTTAGGCATAGGGGTCGCTGGGTTTCGGCGGGGCTGCCACCTCATGGCTGCCACGATTGATGCAAGCAGCCAAGAAGCCAAACAGATGCCAAGGACGGGAGGCTGCATAGACAGATCAGCCAAGGAATTAGGTCCGGCATCTATCGCGCGGATCAAAGGGACTAATCACGTCAGCGATGTAGGTCTTTTCTCGGAAGGTGGCTCGGATGTTGGAAGCCGAGCGAGGTGTGAGCTAGAGATAGATGAAGCATCACCAGATGGTGATATGGCGGAATGCCTCGATCAATGTCAGACTCCGTCGAGTCAGTAAACACATATAAGTCCAGATATGAACCATCCATCTTGGAAATAAATCATCATCACTCACTCACTCACTCACTCTTCTCTGGTCTTATCTCTATCTCTCAGCCTCTCACCGGTTTCAAGATGCCTTCCATCAACGCTCTCCTAACAGCCTCGCTGGCTTTTGCCTCCATTGCCCTCGGCGCCCCTGCTACCCAGGACAAGAAGTTCACCGTTGAGCAAGTCAAGAACCCCAAGTTTATCAAGAACGGTCCTCTTGCCCTCGCCCACGTCTACGCCAAGTATGGTGTTCCTCTGCCCAAGGGTCTCGAGAAGGCTGTCAAGGCCGTGAGGCCTCCTCATGCTCACTCCAAGCGTCAGAATGGCAGTGGCAGCGCCACTACTACACCCGCTGACGAGGATGTTGAGTGGTTGACACCCGTCCAGATCGGTACTCCTGCTCAAACCTTCAACCTGGACTTCGATACCGGTTCCTCTGATCTCTGGGTCTTCAGCACTGAGACAACTGGTAGCAGCGGCCATGATGAGTACAACCCTGCCAAGAGCAGCACCGCCAAGAAGCTCTCTGGCGCTACATGGAAGATCAGCTATGGTGACGGAAGCTCCTCCTCTGGAGATGTCTACAAGGATAAGGTCTCCGTCGGTGGTCTCGCCGTGAGCTCCCAGGCCGTTGAGGCTGCCCAGAAGGTCTCTTCCGAGTTTGAGCAGGAGACTGGCCTCGATGGTCTCCTCGGTCTTGGTTTCAGCTCCATCAACACCGTTAAGCCTACCAAGCAGAAGACCTTCTTCGACAATGCTGCCAGCACCCTGAGCTCTCCTGTTTTCACTGCTGATCTGAAGCACCAAAAGCCTGGAAAGTACAACTTTGGCTTCATCGACAGCACAGCCTACACCGGCAAGATCGGATATGCTTCCGTCGACTCCTCCGATGGCTTCTGGGAGTTTACCTCTACTGGCTATGGTATCGGTTCGGCTACAGTCAACAAGAGCCCCATCACTGGTATTGCTGATACCGGCACTACTCTTCTCCTCCTCCCCGACGACGTCAACTCCGCATACTACGCCAAGGTCAGCGGTGCCCGATACAGCTCCAGCTATGGTGGCTATGTCTTCAGCTGCTCTGCTACCCTGCCAAGTTTCAGCTTCGCTGTTGGCGGTGTTACCATCACCATTCCCGGCTCTTACATCAACTATGCTCCCGTTGAGGATGGCTCTACTACCTGCCTCGGTGGTATCCAGCCCAGCGACGACTTTGGTATCAACATCTTCGGTGATATTGCCCTCAAGGCTGCTTTCGTTGTCTTTGATGGTGGTAACCAGCAGGTTGGCTGGGCCAAGAAGACACTATAACTGACTACAGTAGCTGGTGGATGAATCTGTAAATAGCTGGATTTCGCGCTGTCTTCATACCTTGTACATAGCCTTTCACTTGTCAATAGTTAAAATGAACATATCGATCGAAACCTTATAACAATGTCTTATGGCGTTGAACTTGCTCTGAGCTACTATCTCAATCCGCCAATGATGCGAGCTTAATCGACTATATCACTATAGACCTTATGCGCAGCTCGCATAATGCGAAACGATGTAAGGAATCTCATAGGTCAGTTGTCCATATAGTTGGTCATCAGTCGAAATGAATAGATGTGGCAAATAACAAATATGATATCTTATAGTATGGTGTCGAAACTGACATATCTCCCAACTGGCGCTCGTTCAGAGTGACATTAGGAATAGCTGATAATATATTTGAGATCGAAATCACACCAGCCAAGTAAGATCCACACCGAAAATACCTCCCTCTCTCAGGGCTGTCGAGGATGTATCAGTATCACATATTCTCCTGGTCCGTCGCATTGTAAGTCAAATCAAAATTCGTGAATCGATGCTATTGAAGTTAGTCAATAAATGGTTGCGTTTGCCATGCGCTACAGAACTCAAGTTTGGATATGCAACAGAGGTATTGCGTTGTTGTATCAAATGCTATGACAGGAAAAGAACCTTGCATCAATACGTTCGGTTAATCTTGTTCTTCAATTGTTATATGCCATGGAAAGAGAGTATGAATTCACAAATGAAGAAGGGGATATGCTAAATGTGTAGCCCAAACCGAACCTTGGATCTACTTATGGGTACAAGCCCTCCAGCCGTTTGCTTGTCTTTCCAGTCTTACGGACAAGCACCTCAATCATTTGCGGTATTCCCTTTGGTGCTCTTAGAGGCGGATCAGGTTCCTCTATATCCGAGTCAGAGTCAGAGCCAGATCCCCAATCCATATCAATGGCTACCAGTTCTTGCATCTCAACGATGTCATTGCTGTCGAAAATGCCTTCGCGGTGGTTCAGCTTTCGAAGGAGGTTAAGTGCCTGAAGCCTTTCATCCCCAACTTCAGTCGATATAGCGACAAATGATAGACCCGACACCAAACATCCGTCGAGGGAGAAAGTAGGCTGGTTTAGTGCTATTAAGGGTGCAGCTACTTTCTCTGCGGCTTCTAGGAATGCTTTGTAAGGGTGTGACGGGTGCAGTCCTTTGTTATCGTACACGTTGATGTACATCTGCAGAGACTGATAGTGGAGCTGCAGAGTTTGGATATGCGCTATCTCAGCACCTGATGGGCTTGATAACAATCGTTGACTCAAAGCTTCGAAACGGGAATTCCAGTGGTGTAGCATATCCTGAAATGTGCTGTCGTTGGCCAAACCGTCTTCCCTTTCCGGATTCCATGGCTGGAAGTCGTGGTGCAGTCTTAGCTCATGCAAGGCATATGACGCCTCGTTGAGAGTCGTAAACGGTGAGTCGCCGCCCTCGTCAGTGCCAGTATCACTACGACACCATTTCTTGATGCCTGAGAGAGGATGATCCCCCATGTAGCCAGATGAAGCAAGACCCATCTCGCCAAACATGTCGACAAGTCCCTCTAGCATATCCGAATCTTTTGTAGAACTCTGATGACGCAGTGACTGAAATATCGTATCGCCAGCAGCGAGATGTTGTAAGAGTTCATCGTATCGACCAGTCAGTCCCTCACAAGTCATGAAGAGCAGACAGCAGACTAATATGCAATGAATATTCTCATCTGAAGGAGCAGACATTATGGGAAGAATCGAAGATATGGCTCTGTTGTAGTGTTGGATGACAGGACGGTGCAAGTGATCAGGACGGGAGTACGGCAGGCTTTGAGCCATGTAGGCTCGATGAGATGCCCCGACTGCAATCATGCTATACCTGATAGCATCGTAGTGATATGACATTGGAAGAGCGAACTTGAGCCAGAAGTTCATGGCAGCAGAAGAAGGCGAAAGCTGTTTTGCTGTCCAGTGCAGGAAATGTTGCAGGTAGACTTTCTCGGGACCTGACAGTAAAGAGAGTTGGTCGACGGTCTGCATCGATAGCAGCGGCAGTGACATAGCGACCTCGGGCTTTGAGGAAAGGTCTCGACGCTTGGAGCGCTTTGAAGGCTTGGGCTTAGGAGGTGCGTATCCGTCACACTTCATCTTGTCGTTATGGCAGCGTCTACAAAAAGGTTTTGCTTCATCACATTTCAAGTGCCTGATTCTAAAGATAGGGAGAGGTGTGAGCTTTATATGAGAGGGTATGAGAGAATGGCTGGACTCACTTGCTGCAGTGTGTCCCGATTAGTGATATTTTACGAGAAACGAGTGGATAAGCTATCAACGAACGTACCAGGTGATACATCCCGTTCTCACCTTGGGAGTCGAGGCTCGCTTGAATTTTCCTCTCATTGCGACGATCTGATTGGCTGTCATGGTTGTAGGGAAGAAAAAGTCCTTTTGCTTGTTACGAGGCTACAAATTGGAGGTGAATGGTACGGGCGAGATTGTTTTATGCCAATGAGAGGATTGAGGCTGGTGAGAAATTACAGTAAAATGGCTGAGGCTTTGCTTATACGAAGAGTCCAATCATGTATTGCAATTCAATGGGTCTTGAAGGCCTAACATTGATTGGCAGGCTGGAACGGATTTAGACCCACTATGCTTAACTCGGGAACAAGAAAGTATCAGTCTTTAATATGAGGTATTAAAATAAACTTGATAAAAGGCATCTCAAATTTATATAAATCTTCCTAAATATCTTTGTTACTTCAGAATAAGGTCCTAAGCTTTCTTGCCCCCTTCAGCCCAGCACGTTTACGCGTGACTCACAGCGTGGGTCAAGCCTTATCTTATCAAGGGCAGCCTGGAGCACAACACTTAGCAAGTCTTTTCCATATGACGAAAAGACCTGGGAGAGAATCTTGAGATCAAACGAGATTCATCTATAAATTTAGTACCAACTAAATGACTCTGGCTTCACGAACGAAGCTTTGCAATCTCCATATTGACCTAAGAAATTGTTTGTATCCTTGTAATAAATCTGTCTTGGTGGGTTGCGAATCAATCATCACCATCGGCTATCTTTTGCCGCTCAAAGCAATCAAGCCGTAGTTTTCTAAGATCTACCGTCGGGCTTAGAATGCTGAAAGTGATAGGGTGGGATTCCAAATCAACTTCAATTTTCAACCAATAGTCCAATTTCCATTTGAACTTCTCCTTGTGTACGTTATGTTTGGCGGCTATCTCATCCAGGTTCCAAGGACGATAGAGATTGAAGTTGCATTGGAAAATTGAGCTTCCCTTCCCTTCAGGAGGTCTCTCGTCTGGTGCGATAGTGGCGAATGGATAATCAGGATGGCTCGGATCTGTATAAAGACCCAAAGAGACGCAGTCGCTGTAAAAGGTCTGCCAAACAATGGTCCGTTTGAGAAGCGTGGTAAAAAGGTCGGTGGCGAGATTTAGGTCAGGCTTCCCATCAAATACAACGGACCATGACCCGGCAGGCATTCCCGCCCTGACAACTTCCATTCCATGTACAACCCAGTTGGTGAAGTTGGAGTCCTGATTTGGTGCATAGATCTCGTCCGGGCAGTCGCGGTCTCCGGCTTCTGGCTCGCTGCTTTCAAAGTACATGTCGGTCAGCCTGTAGGCTGTTGGCCTCAGAGAACTCATCAAGAGGTTATTCCAGACATCGACGCGTTGTTCAAGATGTAGTTTTGGATTCTCCTTGCAAAAGGGAATCATCCCCATGGCGTGGGACTCGGGGAAACCAACTGAGATTCTGTCTTCGTCTAGTACCAGCTTGTGCAGATATCCGCGCTGGGCTGATGATAAACGGTTGATAAATCTTATAGCAACAGCGGTTGCCGAGAACCAGTATTTTCGGCGATATTTATACCTCGGCCCCTTGTATCTTGCATCGTGGTATCTTGTATCGGATGATTGAACTTCATGCCAGTTCCCTAAACTTTCCAAGAAGTGATGCCTTTGCAAACGCTCTGCAGCTTCTCTAAGGCGGGGGAGCGAAGGTATATCCCAATGATCAAACGAGAGATCAAAAAGCTCTTCTGGTGAAGACGACTTGGTCCACTCCGGCAGGATCTCGTTAATGGCTTTCGCGGTATCGGCTGCGTGCTTGACGTTGATTTGGTGGAGCATACACACAATGGCTCGTTGAAATCCAATAGTGCTGTCATCCCAAGACAAGTCTGCCCCAGTAAGACGTGCTTCGTTGTCGAAGTTCTTCACACCCCTGAATTCTTTGTGATCGCGCAGCCCTGCCACCAAATCGCATCTAAGGAGGTTGCTGATCCATGCCTTTATAATTTCCGCGTATTGTGGAGCTACTTCTTCGACCTGATCAAACATTTCAGGAGTGACGCATCGTCTCATTCGTGTCAAAAGTTCTGATAACAACAGGGTATGGAACCGAATGAGATTACTGTGGATTGCCGCCTGATGCTGAAGATCCTTTCGATAAAGGGTCGAGAAGGTGATGAAATTGAGATTGAACGGAAATGATTGTGTTTCCTCTGCGACAGATCGGCAAGCATAGCGCAGGGATATACTGATAGGCCGGCCATCAGCCTGAACCAGTCTGTCAGAGTCGCCATCGTAGACATAGCCACCGTCGACTTTGAAGTAGTCATGGTAGATTTGCTGGCGCAACTCCAACGGAAGACCCAAGAAGGTAGCCTTATGTCTATGTGTCAGTAAAGAAGGCTGCGCAATCATCTTGTGAGCGGAGGAATGGCAGAGTATTGCTGTGTGACCGTCCAGGAGCTTGCTCTGCTGGTCGAAAGAGGGGCAGTGGCCATTTTATAGGCTACGACTACGCATACGCACTACCGATGACTCACACAGCCACAAAGTGTAAGACAAACTTTAAGCCCCTCAGCATAAAGTGAGTCAGCTCTTTACCGCGCCAACTAGCATTACATGTCAAGCAGAGTGCATCACAAGGAGATACAATAAGAGTAAATGTATGGAAGTATCATTATAAGCTGTGAGTAGGTTGAGGGTTTAAAAGAGGTTTCAGCCCCCAACACAAAGGTAAAGGACACATATTAACACATATGGGCAATATACTCATCGCCCTCACTGGTGCCTAAAGATGTAGCTTTTGGCTGAAAAGTTAGACGGTCTCCAAGGGTGTATAAAGCAGAGCTTGAATGACATTAGCATATTGTAGACAGATAGGAAGAAGGAATAGATTGACCTGCCTGCTGGTCTTCCGTCAGGATGATCGAGCCCAACGCACACAGAAAACACGCAAGGTAAGATGCCCGATGCAAGCAAGTCTGTCAACTCAAGATAACACTCTCAAGATGACTTCCACTGCGACTTACGACGTTAGCATTGTGATAAAATAACTGGGCATGGGGAAAGGCCTTACCCGTACGACAACTGATCGGTGACCGGCCTGTGCCGTCGCCCCATTTCTCGACATTCTAGTAATTAATCAGCCAATTCATATTATGCCATTATTGAACGCTAATACTTACTCCGACGCCCTGCGACTTCGCTTCACTGGATAATGACCTATTCCTAGGCCTCAGCTGCTTTGACAGCTACATCATGCTTGGAAAGGATATCCGAGAAGGCTGCATTGAAGATTCGGTCCTCGCGACTAATTGTTAAGGACTATCAGCCAGAATATATTATTCATAAAAAGGAACTTACACGTCGTATACTTTGCGTACGCCATCTATATGCATATCTGCGTACCCATGAGCAGCCAGAAAAAGGCTGCCCGGCAAGACAAAGAGTTCCTGTTGAACAACGAAGGAGAGGCAATTAGGAGAGCAAGGGAGCTATTGCGGTGGTTAGGCAATCTAGTGTAATATAGAGAGGGATAGTAAACCTACAACCCGGCCTGGGCGCATGCGGTGGTGGACTTGTGGGAGCAGATAAACCTCCATTATCCCTGCTGAAAGAAGAATTGTCAGAGCCATTACTTCTAGCAATAGATACATGGGGTTGACGTGGCAACGTACATGAGTCAACCGGCGAGTGATGACTGTGCTGGTCGAAGAGTTGTGAGCTGGGGTATTCCTTTTAGCTAGACCCCGTGTAGAGGTAATGAAATGTAGGGTTGGACTTACAGGGAAAAGTTAGACGGGCTGGTGGCTTGTGGCGGAAAAGCTTGTCTGTCTGGTGGGATTAGTCGACCTGCCTTATGAGTTCATGAAGTGTAAATGGACAGGAGATCGAGGCTTACTGGAGATTCGGTAGTAATCAGGACTAGGTTTTCGGTCAAATAAACCTTCTACTTAGGATCGTCAGTATCTACAGCCCCCAAACAATAATGCAAAAGAACGAGAGGCACGTGGGTGACCCAGGGAACCAGCAATGACTGGAAAGGCGGAAAGAGCCATAGGGGCGACAGGCGGGACAGCAGGCCCTGAAGCTGGAGGGACCAATAGACAAGACTGGGGAAAGAGAGGAAGAAAGAAACAACAAGCCAGAAGTATTCGAAGGGAGTAGAGAAACCGAAAGGATAGAAGGAAAGGTCTGGGCGAAGAGGATGGAAGGGACGAGAAGGGAAGGATCATAGACAAGAAATCAGCGAATTACTTACCGTCGAATGAGTCACAGATGGTTTGAACACAAAGATTCTGCTGAGAGCAGAGAGAGCGCCGTAACTGGCACGAAGCAGGCAAGTTACGGCAAGGCCAAGGTAAGATATACTTGGTGTAGCGATAACAAGGAGTACCTCTTATAGAGAAGTTGCCTCAATGCTAGGAAGATACATGGCAGGGGATGGCTTCATCCTTAAAGTAGGAGAGGTTCGCGTGGCTGCGCTATAGGTTCCACATAGGTGTGAGGAGGAATAAGGAGGAGGGGAGGGAGGTCACTGGTGTTATCTAGTGCCGAAGACTGACGGTACACTATCCAGTAAAGCCGAGACAGTTATTGGGGGAATCACAGATGCCGCCTGAGCGCCATCCAGCTGTGTGATTCCATTGGCAACCAATGACACTGTCTGTCCTGGCAGAGTCGACTGGAGGGGGTCAGAAGTGGATGTCCGCTCCTCACGGGCCGAGATACACTCGGGGTCGAAAGTAAAGCAGGAAGACTTCTTTCTAACCTTGTCATACTGCTCAATGTCAAAGTAACTGATGGCCCACTGGGCCGCGACGCTCCCATCTGTAGTGAGGAGTGTAGAGTAGTTCGTGTGCTGAAGTTCCAGGAATAAATCCTTTCGGTGAAAATCCAGCAGGCGACATTCGACGAAGAGGTGGAACGGGGTTTCTCGAGACTCGTTGCAATTGCAGTATGGATCGTCACCGAGCTGGATCCTGGAAAGATGGTACTTGAGACCAATGAACTTGGTTCTGCATTGAAACAGCATAGTACTCTGTGCGCGGGACATGCCCTTGTAGTAGCCAAGGCTTTGCCTACCCCAGCTCTCATCAAGGGCAACTGGGAGTCTCAAGCGCGACAGATGCTTTCCAGCAGCGACTTGCTGGGCTGCGCGATCACAGATGTAGTCCTGCCATAGGTCCTCACAATCTTGGGCTGCCAGCCACTTGATATGAGTTCTCACTATCTTGCCACGCTTCTTCCGGTCGGCAAAGCCATCTGCTATGCCCTGCCCACATGTAGGATCGTCCGACTTCCAAACCTGATCTTGCAGTAGTTCAACGACGTCCCTCAGCACGTCTCCAGCCTCTGAGTCCAAAATCAGTATTGGGTTCTTGATCCTAGCCGTTGAGGAACCATCTCCAAAAGATATGGACCTCCATTGCGGATCGTGAGAAGAAAGACTCATAGCTCGTTGCAATGTCGCCTGTGAGTGCAGGGTCGTCCAAATGTTCTCAATAAACAACTCCTTCTCGAGTAATATGCCAGCAACACGACCAAAAGCGCCCGAGACGAATCGGAGGCATTGGGACTGCAATGCCTGGAGCCGGCCAATCACCTTGAGACTGAGACCAAAGTTCAGCCGTGTGCTGACGCCCTTGCGCTGCTTGATGAACCAAGCTCCACAAGCGTAGGTAATGACGGGACGAATCAACGTCAGGTAGTATTGACGGACCCCGTACATGTCAGGACCCCACGTGCTCCCCGAGATTCGCTTCATGTAACCCAGCCTTCGGTTGCACTTCTTGACTATCTCTTCTACATGAAGCCCAAAGGTCATCTGAGAGTCCACCAACACGCCAAGGATTGTCATCTTCTCCTGGACTTCCTCAACAAAACCTTTGATGATAGGCTTCACATTGTTGTGGGTCGGCTCTCGAACGGGTTGGTTGTCTCATGTGCATGACGTGGTACTTGTGAGCACCAAACCTGATGAACAGCCCATCGGAGATTGGTAGCATCTGCTCATTGAGGATTTTCAGTCCTCTACAGTTGATCTTGTAGCTCCTAGAGACAGCAATGAAGTAGATGTCATCCACGAAAGAGAACTGGTAGAGGCGGACGGTCTCCTTCCTGCCGTCAACGTAGATGCGTCGGGGATGGAATGTTTATTCCACGATTGGGGAGACAAAGAAGTAGAAGAGGATGGTGGAGAGTGGTGAACCTTGGGGTATTCCAGTGTTCAGCTCAAAGCGTTCAGAGATGATGCCAGGCAAACGCATAGTGGCATCTCGTGATGAAAGTACACGCCCAATGATGTTGACAAACCGTTTCGGGAAGCCTTTATCGTACAGGGTTTGCAAAAGCTTCTGGCGATAGACGTTATCATAGGCACTGCTCATATCCAGACCAAGGATGGTGACGACGACATCGCTCCTAGAGCACCAAGTACCGTAGATGATACGAAAGAGGTACTGCAGGGCCTCGGTTGTTGTCTTGTTACCAAACTGAGTTGCTGGAAGGAGATGTGGATTTTCCTTCAAGACTTGAAGCATCATGTCGGCCAGGATCCTTTCGTAAAGCTTCCCCACGGTTGAGAGCAACGAAATGGGCCTGTAGGACTCAGGCTTGTCCGCGTCCTTGCCAGCCTTCAGTAACATGACGATGATAGAGTCCTTGAAGTTTGCAGGGTGGAGTGATAGGTCGAGGCAGGCTCTGAATCCAAGCAGAAGGTAAGGCAGCAAAAGCTCCATGCCGAGCTTGATTGCTTCGTTGGGAACCTGGTCCGGTCCTGGGGCTTTGTTGTTCTGAAGACCCTTGATAATTTTCCGCAGATTTTCAGCATCGATATCCCAGGGCATGTTGAGGTCTTCTCGCTTGGGGTCGTGTCTTGGACCAGGCTCGTCCAAGATCCTCTTAGACTCAGGATTGTCGTTGTTGCGGAACTTGACCTTCTTGACCATCTCAATCTTCTCCTGATCCGTTGTCGCAAGTTGCGTCTCATTGGCGACATCACTGTCGCCCTTGTACTCGAGCGTTGGCGTTTGAGCAAACTGAATTGGCTGAGATCTGCCCCTGGCTAACCTGAACACGTTGAAGAACTCCTTGGTGAGGGGCGTTTAGTCTTGTCGCGGTTGGACACGTTCCATATTTCTGAGTTCAATCTGTCAATGTCGCGTTCGAGAAATGATCTTCTCTGTAGAGTCTTGGGCGTCGGAACCTTCTTCTTGACAGTATCCAACTCGACAAGCCGTTTTCTCAACTTGGATGCCAGATGCCTGAGTCGCTGAGCAAGAGGCCTGAGACCGCAGAGCCTCCTGGGGACGTGCTCCGTCATAGTGACGTGTAGAGCATGTATGACCTTGGAAAAGAAGTCAACAACCTGTTCTTCGGTGTCGACCGGACTGTCGAGAGGAGGAAGAAGTGGCTTGAGACGGCGTTGGAATGTCTCAGGCGTTATCTTGTGCCAGCAACGCATAGTCTTAACGGCCGTCTTGACTGTTCGCTTCACCGATGTTTCAATAACACGATGGTCAGAGAGGAACCCTGGCACTTTGAGCCCCTTGCAATCCTCGACCGACTGGCTAAGCGATTGGTGAGCGAAAGTCAAATCAATGGTCGAGCTCCGCTTCGACTCATCCTTGGAATTGGAGTAGGTTTTGACCCCAACCTCGGTCTTGAGTTCGTAGTGACATGCCTTGACGCCTTCGGCAAACTTATTGCCTGACGTGCTCGTTTGCGTCTTTCGACCTCCGTTCCAGTCTTTGTGATGGTAGTTAAAGTCCCCAAGAAGAATGCTGTGGCCTGCATATGAGTCCAAGTAGGAAAGAAAGGAGTCAATCTTGAGTCTGTTGCGGTGGTTATACACGTTGTGAATGGCTAGAGGTCCAGTAGCAGTAACAACCTCAAGGGTAGCAAGCAGATCCCTGTTCGCACCTCTGACGGTCTTTACTCTCCACGAAGTAGTCGGTATAGAGTTGTGTACATAGAAACCGACGCTGTGCATCTTGGGTGCAGCCTTGAACTGAAAGCTCTAATCGGAGAGCTTCTCGATCGCAGTAGAGATATTCTTCTGGACAGAGCAGAAGGCGTTCTTGGCGGAGACAAGTGGCAGAGGGGTAGGTGAGCAGGTCTCCAAAGCCTCAGCCACCATCATCTGGGGAGTCATGGCCGTATCAGAGACAGAGGACAGGATAGACTTCGCAATGATTGCAGTATCTTCGTTCGTAAAGGTGATCTCGCGGAGGGAGGATAGCATTTCGTGTGCGAAGGCAAAGATGTGGTTTGCCTGTTGAGGTGTGAAAGACATAGTCTGTAGCCAAGTCTCGCTCACGTTGATGGTGACTTCGGCACGCTCGAAGGACTTGAAGCATCCATCAATGATGGCAGCCCACTTCTTATGTTGGGCATTAGGTTCGTAGTCCTCTTCGGTGAACTGGCCATCAGTGAGGTACCATACATGATAGCCAGGGATACCATGAAAGGCCTGTTGGTAGCAGAGGTCCTGTACGGCAATGACCAGGGGGAGAGGGCCGGGAGACTCCCCGTAAAGTCGCCTGTCGACCTCGTCGGCGAGGGCTTTCACTCGTGTATCGCATTTCTTCACATTGGCTTGCCAAATCAAGAGTTTGTCGGGCATGTCATTGTGAGGATGGCCGTGACAGGCACTGTGTTCGAAGGCATCAACACAGCGTTCGTCATTCAGTAAGTCGCGGTAGCTTTCGTGTGGAATGTCTTGCTCGTCATGGTTGTCCAAAGACATCTCGGCATCCGCCGGCGGAGGAAAGATGGGCATGGTGGGAGAGCTCATATTGAACGAACTGACGCTGTCTGATTCTGCAAGCTTAAAGTACATATCCTTCAAGTTTTATTCTATACGGTGATTAGGCGAGTGATCTTGATCTCGCTTATAACCTCATCAGCCCAGAATGCTCTCTCTCAAGTTCTTCCGACTGGCATATCGTCACCCTCAGTCTTACGCACAACAGTCTTTGAGTTGACTCCCTCTTTCAATCCTTTCATCACTCTATCTTCAACCGTCATCATGACTTCTCGTCTTGCTTCAAACAGTCTGGTGACTACTCGCCCTGTTAGCCCTGGCCAGCCCTCAAGCCGCAGGACCGCTCCCGGTGGTCAGAGGTCCATTGCTCCATTTGCCAGAATGGGTTCTGGGCCACCTCGACAGAGGACACTGCGCCCAGGCCAGTCTCTTGCCCAGCATGCCAGCACTGTCAGGGACATGAGAGCCCACGGCACTGATAGCATCACTGACACTACCTCGCGAGTTTCAACGGACAGGAAGAGGCGTGAAAGCAGAAAGAAGAAGTCTAAGGTCTTTGTCACCCTTCGATGTGATCCTGAATGGCTCATGTCCCAGACGACGCCTGGCCTCCGTGCCAGGTACAAGAACAGAGAAGAAGACGTCTTCAAACTCATCGTCGCTCTCCATTTGGATGACCGTAGAGATGGTATCATTACGCTCGTCGTCAACTCCCCGTCTGATGTGCAGCAGGTCAGGGATCATTCTGAATTGATCCGCGGTGCTTTCGAGTATCAGGTTGAAAATCATCCTTAAGGACCTTAAATTGGCTCTTGATGCAATCTCTGATGCGTCCTTGTCAATCTCTGTAATTTATAGACTTCATGTAAGTATGAGGTGCACTCACTGAAACGAAGTCTGTCGACGTTGATGAGGCTCAAGTGACTAGCGAAACTAATGCCGAAACTTGGACAAGGGTCTTGGTGGGATGGGGCTCCATACTTGGCAAACCAATCATTGTCCAAGTTGCGTTTTCTCCAACTCTGCGCTTCTCGTCTGAACGATCAAGGGTCGAGCTACCTGATTCTGGCATAGTGCATCCAATGTCCAGTTCAATTCAGTCCTGAGGAAAAGCATGTTGAACTAAGATAAAACACACATGATCTGAACTGATCTAGAGGTCCACTAATTCTAGAATGAATTATACTCAACTTACCTCAGCCTTTTCGTCACTTAGGGTAGATGCCTCAAGTATGCTTGTCTCCCCCAGGCAACCACCTGAGGCCAGCTGTGACGTAAGCTGTAAGATTATAGTCTGCGGATCAAATGGGCTTATTCGCGCATCTTGACAGCCACACTGACTTTTTAACATCTCAAGAATTGCTAACTATTATCATCTTCTGTACGGCTTTCCCAATTGTGTAGCACTATGTCGCCCACCCAAAAACCCACCATCCTTCTCGTCCACGGCGCCTGGCATGGCTCCTGGGTCTGGAAATACCAGATCCCTGAGCTGGAATCTCTCGGATATACCACTCAGAACCTGGATCTACCGTCAGTGTCCGGCGAGCCGGGAAAGACACAGTTAGATGATGCAGCCCATGTGCGAAGTGTCTTGGAACCACTTTTAGCTGAAGGCAAGCAAGTCGTCGTGCTGGCGCATTCGTATGGTGGACCTATTGGTTGCGGGGCTATCACCGGACTGTCTGTCACCGACCGAGCCCGGAACAATCTACCAGGTGGAGTTTTGGGGTTCATCAATCTCTGCGGGTTCATCTTCCCTGGGGGCATGGATCAAGGCGCTGTTATTCGCAGCCTGGGCGGTCTTCCCTATGTCAATTGGGATACCCCTTCTCAAGGACTCTTTGTCGCCAAAGACCCTGGTAGTATGCTCTACAAGCCAGATGTTCCAGACGAGCAGGCGCAATGGGCTCTGTCACATTTGCAGCCCCAGAGTATGGCTGCAAATATGGGCGTTGTCCCTCCTCAAGCGTGGCCGGAAGAGTCGTACAAAGGTCGCCTGGCGTATATCAAGGCAACAGAGGATGCTGTCATTCCTTTTTCGGACCAGGAAGGCATGATTGCCTCGAGTGGAGGAAGTGAGGCTTGGGATACTCGTGTCTTGGAGGGATCTGGGCATAGTCCACAGATTTCTCGACCCAGGGAGGTTGCACAAGCAGTTGACAGTCTGATCCAAGACTTTCAAATTCACGGATGAGAGGAGCGTAGAGGCGATCGCCATCTTGGCATCCCGTATCACAGGATTGCAGTGAAGGTGTTGTTTACGTCTTAGCTGTGGGATTTTATCGCATCCTTGGAGTATTGGCAATGGCGATATGACAATCAATCTTGAGTCTGTTGACGTTCTGGGTTCAACACAAACTTTGCTGAGAAGCAACACAGTCAAAGTCGCTGCATACAATAACATTTCTCAACAGTAAAAGAATAAATGAGCCACGATATTTACTTCTCATTTTCCAAGTTCTACGTTTCTGCAATTTGAAGTCGTATACCGTCGTTGAACAATAAATTATGGCTGAATTGCCATCTCCAGGGTAACTACTGCTTTGGTCGTCATTCATCAAGAGCCTCATCTTACCACGGGAAATGCGTGAGCGGAATTTCTCAGCCGCACGGGAACAGTTCAAGGCTGTGCCGGAATAAGCGCATTTCCTTCCATACGCCAACTCCCGCTCTTGATGTGACGCGAAATGCCAACAACAGAATTTCAGTTCCTCAATTCATCTCAAACCGCTCAGAATTGAAAGATCAGCTCATATGCAGTAATTTGTCATTTTCGTCGCACATCGTCCGCAAACTCGGAGTTTTAAGAAGAAAGAGTCGCCGAGCGCTGGAGAAAAACAATAAAAATTCGAGAGTTCAGCTGGTGAGCGAATTCTGCCCCCAACCGCGGGAAGCGTCCTCATTAGAAATCGACGAGTCCTGTCCGCGGGAGCATTCAGTTTCAGGGATTGTACCCGCGGGAGCGAGCAACATCAGGCCAGAGGTGGATTCGTGAGTCGAGAGCGAGGGAGCACAGGCAAATGAGTGACGATGAAGGGGAGGACGAGGCCGGGGCACGAGGGCTTCTTATGTGCCGTTCGTGCCGAGAAAAATGGGACTTGGCACCGATCTAAGCCCCGTCTTGGCAATGGTCAAAGGGGCTAGGACAGGAAGAGTTGGAGGTTGCGGGGTTCACCGATGAAGCTTAATCCGTTAATGCGGAGATGGCCTGTAAGCACACGGGGACTTGGGCCATCTCATCTCATCTCATCTCAAACTCGTGGGATCAATTGAGGTGCTTGCAGGTGAGTCTAGATGCGGTGCTCAGAACTCAAAGGCCATGACGCTTGCGTGTGCTGTACCACTAAGGACTATACAGGCATTGTTCTGGAAGCCTTCTCGGGAGCACTGTTCCCTCCAGTCATGCGCTCGCCACCATCTCATGCTTCTCCGCACTCGCACGGGTACCCATACTCATCAACAGGGAACACGCCCCATTTCTTTCTTCGGCGAATCCTACCCGCGGGAGCAAAAAACCACATTCTGTCTCCATCAACTGCCATCGCCAACTCCATCAAACCTAGCAATGACAAACCGAACCGTTTCTCAATCTCCACGGGGTAAATCACCCGAACCAAGATTTACATTTTACCCCATGGGCAACCGAGTTAGTGAATCCTCGTTTCAATCCCCTATAAGATCAGGGTCCCCCTTCGACCCCAAGCTTTCCCCAATCACTAGTCCAGTCCAGACCCAGCAAGCATCCAAAGCTTAAAGAGTCAAGGCCGCCCAACTTCATCTCTTCCCCTCTTTCAGTTTCAACAAACACGTCACAATGGCTGGAGGCGTTGTCAAGAAGCCCGTCAACATCTTCAAGCTGGGCGACGTCGGTGAGCCAAAGGGCGTCTTTAACTGGCGACTATGGTTTGCTGTCTTTGCTTTCGGCCTCATGGGCGCCGCCCGTGGTATTGATGAGGGTCTTATCTCGGGAGCTTTCAAGTCAAAGGACTTTAAGGAATACATCCACTTTGAGGACTACTCGACTGTCGAACAGGCCAACATCAAGGCCAATGTTTCCGCCATGGTTCAGATTGGTTGTGTTGGAGGCGCATTGTTGTAAGTACAGTCATTACGCAATCTGCGTCTATATGCGCTAACTCATGAACTCCAGCGCTTTCCTCATCTGCGATAGAATCGGACGTATTTGGGCTACTCGACAGCTCTGTATTGTTTGGATCGTCGGAATCGTCATCTTCATGGCCAATGGCGGCAGTCTCGGCGCCGTCTACGCCGGCCGTTTTATCGCAGGTCTCGGAGTCGGTCAAACAGCCGTTGTTGGCCCGGTCTATCTCGCCGAAATCGCACCAACAGCTGTTCGTGGTCTCTGCACTTGTGTCTTCTCTGGCTTTGTCTACCTAGGCATCGTCTTGGCCTACTTCGCCAACTACGGCTGCTCTCTTCACATGGGCGACAAGACTCACGCTCGCTGGCTCGTTCCTACCAGCCTTCACATCATGTTTGCAGGTTTGATTCTGATTCTCAGCTTCTTCGTCGACGAATCCCCTCGTTTCCTCATCAAGAAGGGTCAGACCGAGAAGGCTACTGCTGTTATGGCCCGCCTCCGACAGCAAGACCCCGAGTCCGACTATATTACCCGCGAAATCACTGCCATTCAGCTGGCCCACGAGCACGAGCTTGAGAGCGTCAACAGCTCATTCATCGGTACATGCAAGGAGCTTTTCCTCAACAGCAGCAACCTTTACCGTCTTTATCTCGCCAGCATGGTTCAAGTTCTTGCCCAGTGGTCCGGTGCCGGATCTATCACTCTATACGCCCCTGATCTCTTTGCTCTTCTCGGTATCAAGGGTTCTGAGACTGGTCTGCTTGTTACAGCCCTCTTCGGTATTGTCAAGCTTATTTCAGCCATTACTTGTGCTCTCTTCCTTGTCGATGTTATCGGTCGAAAGCGTGCTCTTATCGGAGGCATTGCCCTGCAGGCTCTTGCTATGATCTACGTTGCCTCATTCCTCACTGCCGTGCCCGAACCTCACAGCTCTTCACCTGCCGCTCGTGGTGCTATGGCTATGATCTACATCTCAGGCATTGGTTGGGCTCTTGGCTGGAACACCATGTCCTACATTCTCACCGCCGAGTTGTTCCCCCTCCGTGTCCGAGCTTTCGGTACTTCTTTCGCCATGACCCTGCATTTCCTCTGCCAATATGGTAGCAGCCGAGCCACCCCCAACATGCTTTTGTCAACATCCGAGGGTGGAATCAACCCCAATGGCACCTTCTGGACCTATGCTGCTATCCTGATCGTTGGTGGTCTTTGGGTTATTGTTTCAGTGCCCGAGACTGCTGGTCGTTCTCTTGAGAGCATGGACAGACTCTTTGACCTTCCCTGGTACAAGATTGGTCTGTTCGGCAACCGTGATGCTGAGCACCAGGATGCTGTGTACGACGAGAAGGAGAGCGTTGCTATGAATGCTCAGGGACAGGTTGTCTATGTTGAAAACAAGACCAAAGAGGTCGTATAATTTTCTGGAATGGAGTTAGGAATCTTACGAATTTGACATGAAGGAAAGCGATTTGGTTTTTGCTTGATAGTTATTTTATAATGCACACTGTTCAAAGTGACAATTTTTACTCTGCATCTGTGACCTGGTCCGTAGTGTTCTCTTACTTAGTCTCCATCATAAATTTCTAGGAGCCTGCACTAAGACTAGCTGCTTCAGCTCTAGATTGTTATTAACCACATTGGGTCTAGGACCAGCTTGCTATCCTTTATCGATACTTAGGAGGATTAGATAATTATTTTCACTATCCGTCACACTTCGGAGTGATTGGATCAGAGTGAGACAAGCATGAAGCAATTCACAAGTTTACTCCCCAGTACCTATATGTTTTCTATTACTGCTAGTGTCGAGCCTCGATTCGATTTACAGCGCAATGCACCCTCGACAGAGTGCATCATTTCCATAATTTCGGCAAAGTCTTTATCGTACTTGTCGTACTCTATCTCCATGGGATCAAGGCAACAGTTTAGCAAGATATAAACAACATTTGGCCCGACCTGAAATATCTTGGTTGTATTTTTTTTTAGCAACCTTGTCTTTTTCGACATCCAGTCTCTCGATAACGATAGTTTCCCATTGGCGAAGCCGTTTGAGAAACATATCTCGGCGTGCCATCAAAGACGCTCTATGGAATGTGTCGCAGTATGAACGATCCTGCAAGATCTTGACCGCGAAGATCGCAGCGCGAGCGATGGAGCTATTCCACATGGCAGCAAGCTGGTTGATGTCTATTTGTGATGAAGGGACCGTGCAGGATATCGCTTGTGTAGAAAAGCGCGACCAGCAGCCTCTCTACAAAAGGAAGAAACAAGAGCTCAAACTGAAGAAGACTTGCAAACGAGGAACAATCCGTCCAGCTTGATCCAGCCCCTCGTCGTTGGAGATTGCTGTGTAGACAGGCTCTGGTTGTGGCTTGAACCCCAATGTCTAAGTTGTTAGCTAGATGTGTTATTTGCAGCAGAGACTTGTGGCTGAGAGCTTGATTCAGCACATAGAACCTAGCTTAAATCATCATATAGAACTTAGCCTTGTAGGGTTTTTTGTGATATTGATTCAAAGTAGGAAGGCTCATGATGAATGGGATGCTTCGACACCGAATTTGAGTAAGGTGGTGGCATAAGATGAGTTGAGTTGTTCGAATGGATCGATGGTAGGTGAATCTAATACAAGCTTGAGTCTGCTATTTATATCACAGTGAAAGATTTACACGAAGCTGTTGGTGTGACAGGGAATGAATGAGTTGGTAATGCAGATTGATTGCAAAGCATATCCGCATGGGTGCAGACTGCGAGACGTCTTTTGCACAGTGTGTAAAGATGAGCCTCACAATCTCCTTACAGATCCTGTGTAGATCATTCGGTCGCTGATTCATCGCATCGATCTTGGGTACTTAATTGCTAGATTTTGATGATAATGTTGAGCCAATCGGGATTCGTCGCTCGTATTATCAGTCCAATTTCAGATGAGGAGCTACCATTCCCGCCCCATGCGGTGTTTGCTGACAGATTCTCGTAACCAATCCACCAATTGAGCTCGTATTTTGACGATTCGGTCACATAAGTTAGATATGATGTTATCGGCCTTGGAGAAGCAGCCACTGGCAATATGCTTATATGGCCTTTTCGACTATGGGGGCAGTAGCCATACCATTAGACTCTGGACAGCTCATACATGTACTAGGGGAATATGACCAAGGTTGCTCCATTGGTTGTTCTTGAAGAACTGTTGTGAGTCCGATAAGTTATTGTATGATAGTAGAGACAAGATGAGATGAGCTAGTTTTAAAGAACATGCACTTTTGATGACGGAATTAAGGACCCGACCTGAATCAAACCTAACTTAGCCATTGATCAGATTGAAAGAGGTGAGGAAAATGGCAATGTACCCTCAAGTTAATCATACACTCTCCTCACCAGTTGCCTAAAGCATGTCTGACTAGTTACACGAGATTGAATATGCCCAAGGGGTAAGGTCAACAGAATTACATGACCCATCTGCACTCAGAACTAGTTCAGTCTGAAACTGTGCACATTCGACACTCGAAACTTCGATAATCGGAGTCTTTCCATCTTTGCAAGGCGTCACAAGACTAACTTTAATGTTGGTTGCTGGGAATTGTTCGACATTGACACATGAAGTCCCATCGGCACCTCCGTAGACGTTGGCAGTAATGAAAGGTCGCCCATTACAATCTCCACTTAGCCACTCTTCAACTAGGACCTGCTGGGCGAAGACACCAGTAAGGAACAGTGAGAGGGTACCTGCATGTAGTCTCTGTTTCCTGAACTTAGGTGGAATTCTTGACAGAACTATGGGTAGCGTACCTTCATTGCGAGTCTTTTCGTTGGGCACTTAACACGGCGTTAGGGTTAATAAATGCGAGGTCAGTAGAAGGTTCATTGACCTATTATACATTTTATATTGCAATATCCATCACTTGTTGTGGAATTGAAGGCCGCTGACGTGATATGATGTTGACAACCACCTTCCGCTATAGGACTTGATATTGAATTTTATGTCTGAATGAGGGTGATCGGAGTGTTGCTCTCCGACATCTTTCCAGATCAGGAAAATCGCAACACCAAGCATGCATACGACTAGATTCAACCTGAAATGCAGTTCATATCAAAATTTACAGATCACACCACTCAAGTACAAAAGCCTGTAAAGATAGAGATACGAAGTAGCATGTGAGCTGACGTTATTGAGTGGAAGCGAATGCGACCACAGGCCTTTATTCAGGCCAAAGACCTATTCTTAGTAGCTGCAGAACGTGATTCGTTATGAGAAAGCGAATATGACAATAAATTTAAAGAGTGACTAAAGTTGAAAAGAAAGCTAAAACAACAAAACGGGCTGAGAAGCCTAAAAATAAATGCAAGGGGCTTGAATAGGCAAGGGAGCTGGGCATCGATAGTTACATCTGAGTACATGGTATCATGCTCTTTTCCAATACTCAGAGCTCTGCCACCATTATTTCTGCGATACCACCTAATCCTTATTCAAGATCTTGTCCAGCCACGCAAAAATCACCCGCCCAAACTCCTGAGGAGCACCAGTCTGGCAATGATATCCAGCAGTACCATTAAACATGTGAAGTTCAGCACGATCTCCCAAAGCTTCGGCAACTGGCTTGGACTGTCCAGACTGGAGTGTCTCGAACTCTCCGTCAGCGATCCAAACCGGCATCTGGATACTGTCTGTAATACCGCCACGTAGATTATAGCTCTTGGCCAGCTGAAAGAACTCGTAAGGGGACTTGGTTTTAAAGCACCAGAGACCCTGCAGGATGCCCCATTTGGTGGTGGTAGAGATATCTGGATCGTCCTGGATTTTGCCCATGGCTTCGTCAAATCCTTCTTTATCACCTGACTCGAGAAGCTCGAGAAGCTCTGGGGTTAGGTGAGCGGCGTTTCCCGTATATGCGTCCCAAATACCACCGTTGAGCATGAGAGCGGTAAGCCGTGGTTCAAAAGCAGCGGCGCGAGCAGCGAGATAGCCTCCGAAAGAGTGGCCATACAAAACAAGTTTCTTGGGATCAACGAAGGAAGCCTTTTGAGAGAGCAGATAGTCAACGACGGGAGTAACAACTCGCTCCCAATCTGGAATGAAACCAACGCCTTGTTCTCGACGAACAGTTGGCTGTCCTGGACCTTCGAAAGAGAAGATGTTGTATCCACGGGCAAGGGCTGGAGCGACGATGGTTGAGTAAAGGTCCTCTTGCGCAGCGTCAAAGCCCTGCGTGAGCATGAGAGTGGGTAGTCGCTTGGTCTGATTATTTTGATGAGGCTGTGAATACCAAATACCAGAGATGTTGAAATCGCCAGCAGGAATCTCAACTCTCTCAGCTGGAACAGGCAAGGCAGCAATAGCTTTGTCAAAAGCAGCGCGCTGCTCATCCCAATACCCATTGATGCGAGGGTCATCCCAGTCAGCGCGATTATAAGCATCAGCCCTGCGGAAATAGTTCGAGATAGAGAACCAAGTCGCCCTGACATTGACAGGATCGTATGCGATCTTGGGGTCAAGAGCTTGGGTCTTGGTCTCGTTTGCAAGATCGAACCATGCATTGATGTAGCTCTCAAAATCGCCTGGGACGATCTTTTTGGCGACACTCAGAACGGGATTGATGTCCGCACCGTCGTTGGCCATTTGACCAAGACCGGTGAGGATGTCGAAGTTGAAGCTGTCATCTTCGCTGAGGAAGAGAATGGGGCTCTCCTTTTCTTTGGCGTTTGCGGCTCCTACGTTAAGAACTGCTAGGAGAGTGCAAAGAGAAGAGAAAGAAGGCTTTTTCATAATTGTAATGATTGGAGTTTTGTTATTGAGAAATTGATGATTGTTGTGATGAACTTGGGACTTTCGAGGATGGTCCTTGGCCTTTATATGCGCCTCACATCAGCTTGTCGGTAGCTTTCACCCTGGTAATTGGGCACATCATTACGATCGCCCCGAGGATTATTTCTGAGCTCACGATGAGTAAAATCTCTATGGAGGAATATGAGGCGATGAAAGGTGACGGAAATGATATGGATTCCGTCAGCTGTACCCACTATCTGCGTCTCTCGCAAAGTCTAGCCCTATCGAGTAATGATCGTCAGACACAGCCGCCAGGGCGACGTATGAGGCTCTCGCGTATGCTCATGTCAGCAGTCCCCCGAGTACGCCAGAATTAAGCATAAGAACCATGTCTTCCCTGTAATCATCATCTCCTTCTGCAAACATCGCAAAACTCTACTCTGTTCAGTCCGCTCAATACTCCACCACGTCATGGTCAACCGGGGGGCCTCGCAAGGCTGCGTCACATGCAGACAGCGCCGCGTCAAGTGCGATGAGAGAAAACCTTGGTGCAAGGCGTGTGTTCGTCTTGGCATTGAGTGCACGGGTTATGAGAAGCGTGGACTGCGGTTCAAGGATGAGACTGTTCGATATGGCGCGAATTCGGCCGCCGTAACGCGCGTCAGCAAACGTGCGAAACAATCATCGCTTGAGAGGACGATTGTTCGATTACCATCAGATCACCAGCAAGATTTTGCTGTACCATTCTTCCTGACATACGTTACCGATGTTGGTCGGAGTATGGAGTCAACACGAGGTTTCCTAGAGTTTGTCCGTCCTGCTCTGGCTTCCGAGCGACATGATTCAGCTTTGAGCACGGCGGTGACAGCTACGTCGATCAAAATCTGGTCCATGATCGGCAAGCTTCCCTCTTCGAGCCCTCTACCTTATCAGCTACTGGTGAAAGCCTTGAAGCGACTTCACCAGGCAACCGAAGATCCCGCGGAGAGAGGGCGGGATGAGACCGTGCTAGCGGCTCTTGTCCTCCAGATGCACGACACCCTGTCAGCTGTATCAGGGCAGGCAAGGGCTCATGGTGCGCATCGCGAGGGAGCGTTGACTTTGCTGTTACAGCGAGACAACGGGTTCAAGAACTCCAAGTACTATGCTCACCTTGTTGGCAACCTGCTCCACTCTAGGGTGTCTGTTTCTGTGAGGAACAGAATACGACTCCCGACAAAGGATCTTGAATGGATTGAGACTGATGTTGCTCCAATCTTACCGAGTAATCCGAGTTCGTCTCTCGATATGATTGGAGTATCTGTTGCAGATCTTCAACATTCCTGCCGCGACATGCTATTCCTCTCTTCCCCCGACACTAAGCTACGGCAACAAATATGCAGTTTGGATACTCAGCTTCGGGCCTGGATGAAACAGATACCAGCTACTTGGTATCCACGGCGGATGAAAAGCGGTCTCGATCTTGATCCATCAGTTCCTTCATATTGTGGCGCTTGCGACATATACCCAAGTATACAAGTTGCGAATATCTGGAATGCCTGGCGTATCTACTGTCTCATTCTCGAGGATATCAAGGGCCAGCTTACCAAGTCCTCGGCTTTATCTGCGGTTCGGCACTTTGATGACAAGAACAGCATTTCGGACTATGCAATATTCTGGACTTCTAATGAGCGCAGAGTCCAAGAGCTTGTTGATTCTATATGTCTCAGCGTCCCATTCTACCTGGGCAACTGCAACTACCCCACTGATATACTCTCAACGGGAAGCTCCGATATTATATACCCAAGTTATCATGATTTACCTCTCGATGATGAAGGCTATGTGAGATTTAAAGCAAGCGATCAGTACGTTTCTAAACTCGACCACTCACGACATGTGACACTTCATGGCCAAGTCCACGCAATAAGTGTCTTATCCTACGTCATCGATATATCCATGAATAGTCTTCGGAACCGACCAAGTTTTCTGAAAGAAGAGCAGAAGGAATGGATAGCAAGCCAGTTTATTCGATCCATCTACTCTATGAGGCCCATCTTTGGTGGGGTACCGGAAAGAAGAGCCCATCAAGGGATCGTTGGCCTTGATCATAGCATACAAGCGGTGGATACAGTATCCATAGCTAAAACCTTGGCAGCCAAGGTGCAAAGAGAGCTTTGGACCATAAGCATTTTGTAATGTATGGGAAATCAGCCCAGCGCGTCAGCGCCCATCAAAAGAGCGACCATTTATTAAAATGATATATCGCGCCATATAATATTATATAGTCTTAACAAGTCCATGAAGGTCATGTACCAGCCTTACATATCGCCCAACAAACCGGGTTGGCTACGTGCTTTGGGATCAGTGCTAGGACAAACACTGGTCTCCGATACTCACAGGAAAAAGGTTGACATCGCTCCTCTCCGAGGAGGCTCAGGCACGATCCAGCAGTCGAATTCGTCAACAATGGTCGACCAGAGTTGAAAGGCTGTATCGCAGACTATTCGTCCCGGTGTACACTGTCTATAAGGAGACATTCCCATTACTCCAAATGCATGACGACAAGCACCCACGCTCATGTAAGAGGTAGTTTATCTGGAAACAAGACGAACCAAAAACGGTTGATTAGCTTTTCAGAGCAGCTGGGCGCTATACCCCCTTTGGCAAAGATGCAAGCCCAATAATGGTACTAAGCCTCTTTGCGCCACACAAATTCAATCACCTTGAGTCCGAAGATGAGGCTCACTGCAAGCTACGCTGTAGGCCTGATGCTGGGGTAACATATGGCGTTGATCATGAAATTAAGCATATCGGCTCGCCCTGGATATTAACTGTGCACCTGGCATCACTGACGTTCTGAAGCTGATGTCTAAGAGTGAAATTCGAAATCGGAATCGTCTCTTGGGCGCACTTCAATACCAAGTTTCGTCTGGCTGGGCTCGTGTTCCGGATTTGCAATCATTTGCGTCCCTTTAGTACAATGTCTCGATTAATACAGCCATCTCACTCCAAGCTCAACAAGGTTCTCTCATTTGCTTCTCTACTGCAAATAACCACTCATTGAAATTTTCAGCCGTTATTCCCGTTGACGTGTAATTCGTCTGACAATCCGTGCCGAGATCCGATTTGACAACCCAATACGGAATCTAAAATAACTAAGCCCTTCTTAGCTCATAACCATCAAGGTTCACGAGTATTTAAATCACGACAGCCCTTTCTACAAATTGCTCTATTCCTCCGAGAAGCACGGCAAAACGGCAAGTGACCGGCAATATCGGCTGTCTACGAGAGACCTTTTGCTTGAGAGATTGCGCATTCAGAAAACTTAATTATTCGGCAGGATGAGCTATATATACCTCGATTCCCTCGGTGCCAATACGACATTCCACATACCGGTTATTCATTGATTAAGCTTCCTTAAATCGCTTATCTTTATTTCCCTATTCCTTGCTGAGCCGCAATGTCAGGACCTACCAACTTTGACCCCGAGAGGGTCAACCTCACTGAGTTCCAGTCAGTCACTGAACAAGGTCTTATCACCTGCTTCTTGAATGAGGCTGGAGACCAATTCGATGGCCCTCTTGGCATCAGAATTGGCGCTTTATTCGTCATTCTTGTCGTCTCTACCGCAGTCACTTTCTTCCCTGTCGTGGCAACGCGAGTCCCACGTCTGAAGATCCCTCTCTACGTCTACCTCTTTGCACGATACTTCGGCTCCGGCGTCATCATCGCAACCGCTTTCGTTCACCTCCTCGACCCTGCTTATTCAGAGATTGGACCGGCTTCTTGCGTCGGTATGACTGGCGGTTGGTCCACTTACTCTTGGCCACCTGCTATTGCCCTCTCAGCAGCCATGTTCACTTTTCTATTCGACTTTTCCGCCGATTATTATGTTCAGTCTCGCTATGGGCTTCACCATGATCATTCTGGCGTTGAGGAAACTATCACCACCGGCGCAGATGGCCATCAGCACCACTCTGAAGACGGCTCCAACGGGCTTGTGATCAATGGTCAGCACGATTCCGAAGCGGGAACATCGGAAAAACATCGCGGTGGCTATGCCGATTTCAAGGAACTTCAGCACCTCGATGGAGATTCTGAAGAAACCGAGCTGGCATTCAAGACACAGATCGCAGCCTTCCTGATCCTAGAATTCGGTGTTCTGTTTCACAGCGTCTTCATCGGCCTCAACTTGGGAGTTGCAGATACATCCGACTTTGACACCTTGTTCCCAGTCCTTGTCTTTCATCAGTCCTTCGAAGGGCTCGGTATTGGTGCCAGACTCAGCGCCATCCCTTTCCCAAACCGACTTCGCAGCATGCCATGGCTCCTTTGTCTAGCCTACGGGTTAACAACACCCATCGCCATTGCAATTGGTCTCGGTATTCGAAAGACTTATGATAACTCATCCTACACTGCGAACCTGGTCAATGGTGTCTTTGATTCTATTTCAGCTGGAATCCTCATGTACACTGGATTTGTGGAGATGATCGCTAGAGACTTTCTCTTCAACCCTGAGAGGACGAACGACAAGGTCAGACTGGGATTCATGGTTGTCTGCCTTTTCTTGGGTGCTGGAATCATGGCTCTGGTTGGCAAGTGGGCTTAAGTGTTCCGCCAATATTGGTTTTATTCAAAGGCAGTGAAAATTTAGAATGGTTATCTTATATATGTAGAATCTCAGTTTAATCCACCTCGATAAGTACTTTCAGAGCGTTATGCTTCGATGCTTCACCAAATGTCTTGTAAGCATTCTCCACATCACTCAGCTTGAAATCTAAGTTGAAACTAGTCAGCATGGGTGTATCAGACTTCAGCTGAAAAACTTACGATGAGTGATTAGCTGCGAGGGTTGCAGCTTGCCAGATTGCACTAGCTTGAGCAGCATGGGGGTAGTAACCGTATCCACTAGCTGCGTAGTGATCGCTGATAGACGTGCATTAGTGTCATGTCAAACGGTAGATCAGGGGTCCAGGCCACTTACAGATGTTCTTGATCCACAGGTCCTGGAGGTGAAGATCAACCTTGGTGCCGTGAACACCGACGTTTGCCAACACGCCACCAACGGCGATGAGCTTTTGGCAAAGCTCAAAAGTAGCAGGAATGCCTACAGCCTCAATGACGGTGTCGCAACCTTTCCCATCTGTCAATTTCATCACCTGAGACACAGCATCTGGACCACTGAGGACTGAGTCAGTTGCGCCGAGCTTCTTAGCAACATCCAGTCTCGCATTGTCCATATCAACGGCAATGATCCTGGAAGGTGAGTATAGCTGGGCAGTGATGATAGCAGCCAAGCCGACAGGTCCAGCTCCAACAACAACTACAGTCCCTCCAGGTTGGACCTTGCCGGCGAGAACACCAACTTCAAGACCGGTTGGGAAGATGTCGCTGACCATTACCAAAGCAGACTCATCAGCCCCATCAGGAACGGGGTGGAGACTCGAATCCGCATGGGGAATGCGGACATATTCAGCTTGAGTCCCATCAATTGTGTTGCCGAGAATCCAGCCGCCAGAGGTACAATGGCTGTACATTCCCCTTCGGCAGTATTCACAGGTTGCACAGCTCGAGATGCAAGAGATGAGAACTTTGTCGCCCTCTTTGAACCGTGCGACGGACGGACCTGCGGAATGGACGATGCCTACGCCTTCGTGGCCTAGAATTCTTCCTGGCTCACAGGTAGCGACATCGCCCTTTCGGATGTGCAGATCAGTTCCGCAGATGGTGGTCTTGAGGACTTTGATGATTGCATCTGTTGGTGAAGAGATCTTGGGGACAGGACGATCCTGGAGGGTAACAGAGCCCTTACCGCCGTAGACGAGGGCCTTCATTTTTGATATTTGAGTAGAGAGATGGAGTAATGGGGTTTCTAGATGTTAATTGACAGTTTCTGGAATAAACATGAGATCTCAATGGTATTTATAGCTTCTATCGGCCATGGTCGGACCTCGCAGGCTACGTACGTCAACATCAGGCGACTCTCAGGCCGCCGTGAACGTGCGGGGTAGCGGCCGCAAGAGTCCGGGGTCAACGGAGTCGGAACCGCATAACGCATGAACAGATTCAGTTTCACCAATAACAATCAATCACTAGAGATTCAATGCCTGTTGGAAGTGACCGCAGCAATGCATTCCAGCCCAAGGCATAAGACCCTGGTTATCTAGCAGACTCTAGCCAATCGGATGACTTCAAGGCGGAAAGTTTCAGTCGGTGAACCACGTGTTGTATCGAATTGCGGGTTGGTGATCCTCATGAGATGCAACTAGCAGCCAATACTGCATCCCGGATGCAAGCCGCGTTTCAGGGATTGTATACGAATATGTCGGCAGATGAAAACATCGCCAACATGAGCAGGGTCTATCTGTATGTATCTTCCTCAACACTGTCTCCAGAATATCAGGTTCCAGCTGATCTTTTTTTCTCCAATTCTGAAACTCCTCCACGTTCTTATTTGCACTCTCCAAAAAGAGTTCCTCTGTCTATTTCACTCTAATGTTTAATATTGTCCCAGCAGTACCCATACCGCGGCTTTGGTTATCAGTTCGTGTTTGGGCCCAATCCTTTAATAGCAGTAGATATTTAGGTCAAATTTACCATATTTCAGGGAAAATTCGCATCTTGCAATCACTTATAACCACTAGATTAATCTAAAGGTCGTAGGTTCGCCCTTGAATATTTGATCAACCCACTCTCTTACCCCATCCCTACTGGCATCCTCCCATATTCCACCTGAGGTGTCAAATACACTGGTAGTCGGACTAGATACCCAACCACCACTACCCCATGAGCGACGCCACTTTGAGATGCTGTGCCCGTGGACATATCCGGCTCTTCGAAATTGCTGAGCGCTTGGATCGCTCGGGTCAGCATTGAGTAATAAGCCAAATGGCCCCCCGTCATCTGCCTCAAATACCAAGAAATACCGGGCTATTTTATCAGACTTCACCAAGCCTCCACAATCCCATACCACTCTTAGGTCGTCCTCAGGACCCAAAGACACAGCGTCGCCGTAACAGTTATCTAGTTTCACTTTGACGAGATGGCCCCTGATAACAAGCACCGGAGGTTGCTCCTCGCTGGTTATTATATCCAGGATCTGCAAATTCGAATCACTAGGTGCGATCCTGTCTGTGTAATAAATTGGACCGGTGACAGATCCCCACGACCATGTTGGAGCACTTCCACCCTTGACTATTCGATTATTGCCATCAGCTGCATTTCTGTGCCACAAAAGGTCGGCCTTTAACGTTTTCCGCCAAAGACCAGCAATGTATTCGTCATTGCCTCTGAGCCTCTGGGCAGCGTTAGCCAGGCCTTGGATGGCAGGGAGTCGATCAGTCGCAAAGGTGAGGTCTAGCTCCGTATACGCCGGGACGATTTCAGATCTCCAATTCGTCTCCGCCAAAGAAACATCGGGATTTTGGGGATGAAGAAAATGCTTCATGACGCTTGTGGTGCGGAGAGTTCTCAGAGAAGTCGCTGAGCATTCACACTCGCAGACAGATCTGCATTCCCAGGCCATCTCATTCTGTGAAAAGTGAAGCGTCCGTGGTGACAGTAATCGTTCCTGGAACACCCAACCTCGCGTTGATAGCTTGCTTTGACCTGAACCACTTCTTCTACTATTCCATGTATGAAACGGAAGTTGCTGGGCCAGGAACCCACGCTCGCGGATATGTACAATCCCTGAGTCGGACTGGCCATTCCGACATGGCATAGCGAACCTTTGTGGAGCCTTGCGTGCCGGTGGCGACAGAAATCCAGAAATGCTGTCCGGTGCAGCATCGGCAAATATCGTCACATGGGCGTTGGCATATACCTGGGCCATTCTCGAGGCCTCACGCTTCCAGTCCGCAGGAGAATCCTGAATAATACATAATGAGTCAATCCATATGTAGGGAATCTCCAGTGCTCGAGCCACTCTCAAAGCATCTTCAAAGGTTTTTGGAAGATCGCTAGGCAGCGAGACAGTGTATGCTTCTAGATTAGATAAAGTGGTCATTGTCGGCGTGCTCCCTCCCCAGCAGTGGCTCAGAGCTGCATAGTGTGCTTGCTGGTTGGGCTGAGTGAGTACAAGCCTAGGCGATACGGTGTCACTCCCAACCGATATGACCCTTGTTGGTAGCGTTGAAATGGTGATCTTGGTGCAGTTGGCATGTTTACCTTGAGCGTGGCCACATGCGTTGAGCCACTCGCGCGCCAATGACACACAGCTTGGGGATAGACCGTATTCTGGTATATGGTATCCCTGGCCGATCAAGTCCCAGGGCAGAGACACGTCATCTGCATTCTGTCAGATATCGCAACTTTCAGGCAGGGACATACATATCCTACCATCAGTTGTATATAGCTGAAAGGTCTTTTCACTGATCGCATGTGCAACAGGATCAGGGGAAAGGTGGACAACCATAGGCCCTGGGTGTTTTGGCGGTTTGCTTTCAACAAGAATTGATTCGTATAGCACCTCTGGCATAGTTGTTTCCTCGTTCACGGCTGTGCTAATCGCCTCCCATAAGAGAACACAAGTGTAACATGGAGTAGCATTAGCTGACTCCTTGAGATCACTCATAGGTATAGTCAAGCCTCTAATTGCTGTGTCATATTCAAGGACCAGTGAATGGCACACTGGACATGGAGATGCTGTTGGCTGGCATGGCGTGGTTTCCACCGGTTTTGTCAACTCGGAAGACATTATGCGGCTAGTATATCAGTTGTCAGGGGGAACGCTGGAGGCGTATGAGGGAGTATCATACACAACAAAATTTATGTCTGTTATTCAAGCGATCTTAGCAATATGAGTAATCTGTCTATAGTCCTACGATATCTACCCAAAGTGGTCAGCATAGTTTGAGGGGCGGGGTAATCAGCCAACCCATGGTTTAGGAAGGCGGTCGAGAATGGCAGCAGGATGCAAGAGCAGTTAAATTTCATAGCAACACTGGAGCAATAGCGCTCACAACATAAGAGACGGGAGAGGAACTCATTATAGGCAGTCCAGATAAGAACCAAGATATTTCCACGGTGAATTAAGCTAGACTCCTAGACACATTTTGAGATATATACAAGGGCGTGAACTCTATGTCATGATCATCATAGGCCTCACTACTATAATCAAGCATTGTAAAAGACGAAGAGATATGAGCTATAATTGGCTAAACAGTCAATGCAATTCAGATCTAAGTCATAGCTAAAGCTACCTACATCACTAAATATAATTATTCTATTCATAGTAACTGCCCGATGAATAGAGACTAGAGAGTAATCCAAAAGACTGCGGCAGAGAGCTTACATCAACACAGAATACTTCGCAAGCCGATGAAAAAACATCAGTCACAAAGTAATGAGAACCCTCGATCAATTCCACCGGGGTTCCTGTTGCTACTGGCATTAACTTAATCCACCGCACCGTTGCTCCTTATACTGAGATTATCATAAGTCTGGGGACTTTCTAGTCTCCTCAAAGATTAACCGTCCCGGTAAGAACACTCTCATCACTGCCTAATCCCATTATACTTCCCATAGTAGGAGGTTAATAAGAGACTAGGGCATTGGTCCACAAATCACGCTTGACGATCTCAATATAGAGCCGGCTGTAATTAAAGGAAACATAGGACAGCAGTCAGTCCATCAAGTGCTATTAGCCGTGAGTCAGTGCTCTGAAAGAAACGCTACATGATGGACCATAACCTGGGCAGCATCTCAGCCACAGTAGCCCCCGAAGCTTGTCCCCACCTACGAATCATCATCGGATCAGTCATACATATTCCTTTCGCTATTAAGCATGGTTCCCCTATCCAAGCGCAACACCACATCCAGTCAAGCGGCATGTCTGATATCCCCATCATCAACCCCGACAGGCCATCACTCCATTATCTTCTGCACCTTTTTCTCATGCTAACTCTCGGCAGTACTATACTCATCCTTCTAATCGCGATATCGCCATCAACGCATTCCGCGACGCCCGCAAGATGTTGGTCCATTCTGCCTTTGCAAACCTAGCCATCGGACCCAATCATGGAGAGGTTGCCGCCTGGTTCCTCTAACACTACTCCTGGCGACTACGGGGCTATCTTTGAGTACATCAAGGATACGGCGGTTACTAATTGACACGCTTCTGGAACTAATCGCATGCTTCCACTTGGACGGCGGGGTTATAGACTCTCGGCTTCGCGTCTATGGGGTCCAGAGCTTCAGATTCATTCACACTAGCATTATGCCTACAGTGCCAGATGTTAACATCGGTGGCCCAGTATACATGTTGGGAGAGCGTGGGGCAACCATGATCAAAGAGAGCTAGGATAACTGATTACAAAGGGATTTAGTGAGAGGAACTATTTTAGCCCATCTTTTTTTGCTATTAGCCCTTGTAAATCTCATCAAAGTAATGAATTTGACATATTCATCTCCAGTCAATTTCCCTTATCTGACGTCGGCAAACTCTTTATGGACTGACCGGTATTGTTCGCCGACGTTTACCGGGCGCTAATATCTCACGAACCAAGCTATGTGACCTTACTCGGAAACTCATGGCATTTTAGCCGAGATACGACGCGACTATAAAGACTATCATACTATCTAAGTAATTGATAGCCATGGAATCGCGGGGGTAGCTGTCGTTCGTGTTTCCCCGCGTTCGCTCAGATCGCCGGGTTTCGCCACACGACATCCGGTCTCGTCGGGTAATGCTCAATGTCATGATGCTGCTGTCATTCCCACTTTACGCTACCATCCTGGCGTAGCCCAGAGGGGCATTCCGGGTTCAAGGATGTATGACAAACCTACCGCCGCTTATAATAGAGAGGGGCAGCTACTTAAGAACCCGCTATAGCCAGCCGGTGTTGTCTCTGGGACGTGGTTACTGAGTACTATCCCATCTTAGAGGCGATATACTACTCACCATGAGCTACCTAAATCGGATCCTGCCGGTGCTCTTCCTTTGCTGGACGAGTGTTCTGGCGATGCTCCCTGCATCATATGATGTTGTCTGGGATAAACCTGGTGTCAATGGCTCAGCTGACTCTATGCCTCTTGGTGGGGGTGACATTGGCTTGAACACTTGGTATGAGAATGGTAAGCTAGTCTTCGATCCTGTGATAACAAGTCAGAGCGCACTATTTGTAGTTTGTTGTCTCGCTCAAAACTCCTCAAATACTGATACACTGTCTCACAGGCACTATTCTCATGTACGTTGCCAAGAGCGGAACCTTTGACGAGAACAATTCTCTGCTGAAGCTTGGTCGCGTCAGGCTGTCCTTTGACCCCAATCCATTTGACAGCAAGTCATTCGAGCAGAGACTGCTACTCAACGACGGTTACGTCAAATACACCGGTGAAGACAATGCGACTGCTAAAATTTGGGTCGATGTCTTCAACCCCGTCGTCCACATTGAGGTGGATAGCCCCAAGAAGATTGCCGTCAAGGTCGCCTACGAAAGCTGGCGCTACGAGGACCGTCCAATCATCAACGAGGAGCGCAATCAGGGCTCATGGGGTATCTACACCTCCAAGATCGCAAACGGCACGACCTACGCCGACAAGATCGCCTTCCATGAGAATGGAGTACTAATGAGCCATCGTAACGAGAAGCTCGATCTGTGGAACTTTCAGATGAAGCAGCAAGGACTTGAGGAGCACTCTGATAAGATGTACAACCCCATGCGCAACAATGAGTTTGGCATTTTTGTCCACTCTGAGCAGTTGAAACCCGGCACTGTTACGAACGGGCACTACATCAACACGACTTACAAAGCCTGGAACCTTCAGACTAAGACACCTGGCAAATCTTTCAAGATTACGCTTTCGATGTATCAGGCCCAGGCCAAGAGTCACGATGAGTGGTACAAAGGTCTTAAGAATGTCATCAAATCCGCAGTCAAGAACACCCAGGGTGCGACTCTTGCTTGGTGGCACGACTACTGGGCTCGGTCCTACATCGTCATCAATGAGGAAAAGGGCGAGAAGGATGCGGGTTTCCAGGTCGGTAAGAACTATCAGATATGGCGATACCTCATGGGATGCAATGCCAAGGGCGACTGGCCCACCAAGTTCAACGGTGGTCTTTGGACTTTTGATCCCGTATATGTCAATATTTGGCGTCCCTACACGCCTGACTATCGCCGCTGGGGTGGTGGTACCTTCACTGCCCAGAACCAGCGTCTTCTCTACTGGCCTCTTCTGCGATCCGGGGACTTTGATGTCATGACTCAGCAGTTTGACTTTTACAAGCGCATCACTCCCAATGCCGTTCTCCGCGGACAGGTTTACCAGGACATTGATGCTGCATACTTCCTGGAGCAGATTGACAACACCGGTTTGTCAAACGTATTTGAGTATAATGCTCAGTGGTACGATGACGATGCCAATACTCCGCGACCTGATTTCTTTCCCGATGGTGAGCTCTGGAATGTCTGGTTGAACCATGTGCAGGACACGGCAAAGTAAGTATTGCCCATTGTCGTCTCCCCCTCCTAGGAGATTGAGTATGTAGGGTTTCTAACAAGAAAACTTGTAGTGAGTTCGCCGATATGATCTTGCAGGCCAACATCTACTCTGGATTCGATGTCAAGCCGTACCTCGAGTTCATCGAGTATCAACTTGCTTGGTTCGACAAGTTTTACACTCGCGAAATGCAGAAGCGTAATCCTTGGCCGCTGACTGGTATGGCCGGCAACGAATCCCTCGTCATTTATCCCGGTTCTGGTGCCGAAACGTACAAAGAATCATACAATCCCGTCTCAACCCTCGCTGGTCTGCGTCAAGTCGTCAAAGATCTCCTCATCGTCGACGAGTATGCACTGCAGAACAAGACTTACTACACCAAGTACCTGGCCAAGATCCCTGCGAACACTTTACGCCAGCAGCAAGGTCACACTTGCATTGCTCCCGCCGAAGCATACACACGCGTTCAAAACAGCGAAGTCCCTCAGCTCTACACGGTATTTCCTTGGCCCGAATACGGCCTCGGTCTTCCCAACCTCACGCACGCCATCAACACTTATCTCTACGACACCGAGACCTTTTCATTCCATGGTAACACGGGCTGGAAGCAGGATGTCATCTGGCTTGCGCGAATGGGCTTTACAGCCAACGCCACCGCCATGACGGAGGATAGGTATGCACCAAGCAAAGTGTGCAAGTTCCCGACTTTCAAGGGACCGAACTTCGATTGGTCTCCAGATCTTAATCACTACGGTTCTGCTGCCATTGGACTCCAGGAGCAGCTCATTCAGACTTTTGTTGGGAACGACATTAGATTGCTTGCTGCTTGGCCCAAGACTTGGGATGCGCGTTTCAAGGTCTGGGCGCCTCATAATACCACGGTTGAGGGTACTGTTAAGGGTGGTAAGATGGAGAAGCTCACGGTCCTGCCCAAAGCTCGCAAGAACGATGTCATTGTTGGCCAAGATTAGATGCAATTGGTTTATCGGGGTTGGCAACATAATAATTTGATTTATGAGTTTGCAACAAGATCTCAAGACTGGACCTGTACCGTGTGAATTTTGCATTGGGTTAAAACCTCATACAAGAGCAACGCGTAGTTTGCGGAAATATCCAGTCGTTTTCAGGAGATGACGTCATAAAAAGCGCAGGTTGACGAGTGGAACACGAGTCTTGCTTTATTAACTATCCCAGCATTATATATATGACGAGTATCTTGTAAGAAAAACGCGAACAACTACCGAAAGAATCTATCTCGGGTATTGTCTTAACAAGGGCAAGGGATGATCCAACAGTTGATGGGAATCGGGCATGGAATGATGCCGCAGAGCCTGCCATCGCAAGCACCACCTCCACGGAGCTCCATTTGAGGATCTGTCGTCTCTGGAGCCTTCTGGGGATCTGCGCAATGTCAGGATAGAGTACTAAGACTTGGCGCGTCGGTAGTTGGAGCGCGTTGTTGTCATCTTACCCATTGATTGTTGAGACTTGGGCTGATTGGTCTCGAGAGATTGAGAGTTTCTCATCTCGGATAGTTCTTGTGGCGCAGATTGAGAGGAAGACATTCTAATGATGTAGAAGGTAAGCTTTGAGGTGCGCGATTGATGAAATGAGGTTGTTATTGAGGAATTAAAGTTGCGCTTTCAGCTGACGGGCGCTGACGTTATATACGCGGCAGCACGGTTACCGACGTACAGCACGTGGCGCAGTTGCGGGATGAGGCTGTGCTTCCAGTGAGCCCTGAGCTCATTTGGAAGAGTGGCTGTGCTAACACTCAACCTCAATATGGGCAGTAATTAAAAATAGCTTCATTTTGCTAAACTTCGAAAGTTTTTCTTCTCTATATTATTGCTAAGGTAGTTTATCTTGTATTAGAAGAGAGCATGGGGTTGGGAGTCACTCACTTTACCCAGTTGTTTCAACTGAATTGAAACAACTTCTGCTCTCCTCCCTCGGTATATGACTCCGCACCAAATACACGAAAAACACACAAAGCTATATCGCTCTGGACTTAACTCTTGCAAACTTTAAATACTATTATGCAGATTAAAACAAATCGAAAACTTATTTTACTTAAAAATGCAAAAACCAGATATATTATTATCATCCGGTTAAAATGACAAGAGTCGATGTTAATCAGTTACCCTAAAGCCTTATGGCAAATAGCGGAGAATAAAATGCAATATTATATGGCTAGCTCGATTTGTCTTAAATCCCGCTATTCCCGCTGATCATGTTTGAACAGGAGCGCTGACCTCAACATGATCAACAAACACTTCAACCGTGGTCATGAAGTCATTCTGCAGAGTCGCCGAACTAAGATACCAGACATAATCGCCACTAGTGGTGATAAAGAACGTGTCCCAATCAGGGTCTACTGATCTCGTACACGCCTGGGAAGAACCCGGTCCAGTTTGCCAGCAGTCCAATTTCACCGCACTGCATCTGATGGCGGTACCAGGGCCCTCAAACTGTGCACAGTTGAGGGGCACACTGCCGTAGTAGATATTGGAGCTTTCGCACCGCGTGATCAAAGCGTAAGGTAACCCGACCTGCTGGAATGCACAGACAGTCACGCCATCCTGCTGGAGCTCGCCGGTGGTCTCGTCAACCAGGAAGCGGACGGGGTTAAAAGTCGAGCCGCGGTCACCGAAGACCATGGGAGTGAAAGTGTCGCCGTTGGACTTGACTTTGCCTCCGAGAGCTGGTCCCTCACCGGCAACGAGGAAGTAGCCTGTTGGGGCCGCTTCTTCAGAAGTGGTGGTGGCTGCGACACCTGTAGAAGTCTCGACTGAAGAAGCCTCTGTTGTGAGGGCCGTAATCGTATCAATTGAGGTAGCGGCTTCAGAAGTTGTAGCCGTAGAAGTTGGCTCGGCCAAAGACTCAGTTGTTGAGATGCTGACTTGAGTGTAATCGGTGCTCGTTGAACCAATTGAAGTCGAAGTCTCAATTATGGTAAAATCGGTCGAGGTTGAGGTTTCAGCTACATCGGTCTCGGTGGAATCAACCGTGGAAGAAGCAGACTCGATAAGCGTACTAGAGATGTCGGCCATAACGGATGATGAAATAACCTTCTGACACAACAGCTGCACTTGTCGTCAGTTACCGCGAATTACACAGTTTTCCGGGAATAAGACATACTCGAAGACGGTGGCTTGCAAGGGCTGGCAGCCACAAGCCCAAAGGCCAGTGAAAACGAGGCGTAAAAGCGCATTGCTAACGAAAGACTAAGGTCGGAATTAGATAGAGTGCCTGCAGTTTCAAGATCAAACAAGATGTCAGTGGCGGTCGCAGCATCTAAATAAACTCCCCGGCTTGACTCCTGAACGTTACCGTTGGTAAAAGCGTTTTCTTCGGCTGCCGTTAAACCCTGCCAATTCCGCCAGCGACACTGAACTATCGATTGCGAAGCGGGGTTACGAGCTGTCAGCTAACGCTCTCGAGCTTAATGATGACAATGGTCTAACGCTACAGGTACTGGTCTCCTGCACTCGGAAATTACCCTTGAATAATCACCGCGCGATTCTCCTGATACTTATCTCACAAGTCTTGTTCAATATGCTAGTATAAAGACCCAAGTTAACCAAACTCTTATGAAAACCCGCAATTTATGACATTTAAAGTTATATATAACAACAATCAATCAAGGCCCATTGAACTCTCCACCACCGTCACGGAAAACTTCTTCCTCCCACGTTGCTTTAGATCCACGCGGCTTCCGGCTTCCATACCGACACATCTCGTTAGGCTCCATCTTCGGAAACCTATCATAGACCGTCAAGTTGGCATTGAGCTTACCCATGCGAGGATATCTGTCCACCTTCTCTGCTGAAGCTGCCCAGTATCTGACCCTGCTACCCCCTTCAAGCTGAACAGTAGCCAAAGGCTCTTCGCCTTCTCTTGGTAGCAGGGCGGATTTGACAAGGCCACGCAGCTTCTGGTGGTACCATGGCCTGTCCCACCAAGTCGTACGTCTTTCCTTGTATTTGTTGTGGTGCAGCATAGCTGGCACTTCTGAGAGGAAGAAATCGGTGTAGAGAGGCATGTCGCTCCAGTCAACCGTCTTCCCGTCTTCGACAAGCGGGCTTTTAACCGACTTGAGATCATCCGGGACACCTTTCACCCGTACCGGTGATATCCCGCGTACCTCAGAGTCCATTTCGATGGACTCTTGGTCGCTCAGAATGACAAAGTCGCCGTCATAGAGATTATTCTCCGGGCTGATCTCGGTGGCGAAAGCCTGTGCCGATATCTCGTTAGCATAGTCGAGTCCAGCGTGAAATTCGTAATTATCCCCCACAAAGTCCTCCACATCAATGCTGACGTGGTTGTTTCTTTGTAGTTCGCGCCAGACTTCCTGCGCCCCGATGAGGTTCCCAATCATGCCCTGCTCGCTCCTCACAGGGAAAGCCTCGCCGACCATTGCTTCAATGTTTTGCCTTGCGCGGCGGAACATTCGTCTCATATCACCTGCTGGGCCAATGTACATGCCGCCATTGATCCACCTCGGTCTGTTATTGTGGAAGAACGTAGCATTCTTTTCCGTCTCTGGTCCATAAAGATCCTCTCTCAAAGGACTTTCGGGCCAACGGTCACATCTTAAATCCACACCAAACAGTTCAGGATCACGAGGGTAGCATTTCCTTTGCGATGCTGTAACAATTGTCTGCTTCATCGGCATGGGTACATCCTTCCGCTTCCATTGCTTGCGCAGTCTTTCGTTGGCTCTCCTGTTGATCTCATGGTACCGACTGAGAAGAACTTGAGCAGGAAGTTGGAACCAGACGTCGTAGGCGTCAACCATAAGAACGATATCGTCTTCCTCTAGCTTCTCTTCTGCGGCAGCATTAGGATGCATAACTGAGTCAAGATAGTCCACAAAACCGAAGATCTTGGGAAGATTCTTGCCAAGCCTCCAGTGTGAGATATCCCTATAGTTGACTCCCCAGTTGATGATAACTGGGCTTGGGTAGCCTAAAGCGAGCGAGCTGAAGATGGTCTTGCACAGATTTGGACTTGGGTTTGTGGAAGGGATGATGAAGGCAAAACGACGGTCCTGGTCAACTGGGGTCTCGGTTTCTGTGGTGTTGACATTATCCTGTTGCCAGCCTGTCGTCTTTATTTCCAGCTTGGACCACCATGATAAAGTATAGAAAGATAATGATAATGCTAGAGAAACGGTGATGATTTTGTAAATCATGGGTGCGCTGAAGACTACTGACAGACGTGCCCTACTGGGCTGCGTATTGGGGTAGAGCATGTCAGTTTTGGGCTGTTGCTCAGCCACAAATTTTCGGTCAGCGAATACGGCTGTAATAATGAGAGGATGGCAGTGATGCGCGATGAAAAAGACAACTATCAATGTCTCTGGAAGGGAAATTGCTGGTCAGATGGCTGTTGAGATTGACAAGAGAGGCTTTTTTTTTTTGACTGAGAAATTTCAAAGGGCTTAAGAGGGAAAGATAGCGATTACCCCTAATCTGCCCTTGTCTTGGTTGGTGGCTTGAGACATTGCAATCTAATGGCTGGGGAAGAAGAATGGTGGCAAGCTTGTCGCCCCTTGCTTAAGATTTGGCGGCTAACTAGCGTGAGCAATCCTTAAAGGCAGCAATCCAATCCACAGCCTAGTATGAGCAGATGATTGCCCCCCAGAACCGTTGAAGATGTCGCGAGTTTTGATGTTTCTATTTACATATGCTGTCTTGCGCCACTAATACAGTTCTTCGTTTCTTTTCTGCTGAAGTGAGCTCGGCATTATATCTTGTCAAGCGTTGGGATCAGAGGAACGCGACTTGAGAAAGAGTTGTATCTCTGAGACACGAGTCCGTGAGAGGGCGGTATCATCATCCTCAAAGTGAGACACACGACTAAAACATAAGCATATCGCGTCCGCATGACCACGAAATCGCCTCTTTAGCTTGTTATCTGAGTTTGTGAGATTTGCGCGAGACACAACAGTAAAATATCTCCTCTCCTGCAGCCTTCCAATTAGGCATCAGAATCTTGAAAGAATGTGCGTTAGAATGATTCTCCTTGGCTTTCTACTTTCCTAAACATTTAAATCCCGTTGACTGTAGGGCAAGTCACTTACAGTAGAGCGCTGGCGTTTACCATGATTAAAATTGAGGACTAAGTGACTAGAAAGAAATTGAAACAACAAGCGTGTACAGCCCATACATAATAGCAGATACCCCAAACCCCGAAACCCAGGTCGTTAAAACAAATTATCACAAGTAATACAGACGAAAAGAGCGGAAATCATGGGCCACATTGGCTAAGATACCAAGCAACAAACTTGACAACACCCTGTTGAATCTGCGTCTTAGGCTTGTATCCAAGCATGGCACCTGCCTTGGAGATATCGGCGTAGGTGATGGGCATATCGCCGGCTTGCTCTCCCTTTCTATCAATGCGTGCCTTGCGTCCCAATGTGTCCTCAAGAGCACCGATGAGATCTCTCAGCTGAATGGTCTGGGACTCCCCAAGGTTGAAGATCTCGTAGTCAGATCCATCATATTTGAGGGCAGCAAAGATTCCATCGATAATATCATCGACATATGTGTAGTCTCGACGAGAAGAGCCATCTCCAAAGAGCGGAATGGGCTTGCCCTGGTGGATGAGCCTTGTGAACTTGTGGATGGCTAGATCTGGGCGCTGACGAGGACCGTAGACAGTGAAGAAACGGAGGCAGATGCAGCGGATGTCATAGAGATGGGAGTATGTATGGCAAAGCAGTTCACCAGCCGACTTGGATGCTGCGTAGGGAGAGATAGGCTGTGTGCTCTTGTAGTTCTCGGAGAAAGGAGCTTTGGCACCAAGACCGTATACACTCGACGATGATCCGAAGAGGAATTGCTTGACACCAAACTCTCTAGCGCACTGAAGCAGGTTCAGAGTGCCATTGACATTGGTATCGAAGTACTTGTTGGGCTGGCTCAAAGAAGGAAGAACACCAGCGCGGGCTGCCAGATGAACAATAGCGGAAAAGCCATTGTCAGCGAAGATAGTCTGAAGGGCCTCGAGATCCTCAATATCGGCTTCGTAAAGCCTCAGGTTCGGGTTCAGAAGATGAGGTGCAAGGTTGGCGCGCTTGATCTCTGGGTCGTAGAACTCATCAAAGTTGTCAACAACGACGACTCTCCAACCGCCCTCAGCAAGAAGAGCCTCGACAAGATGGGAGCCAATGAAGCCGGCCCCACCAGTGACGAGAATAGCTCGTCTGGGCTTGGAGGTGCGTATCCTTGTGATAATCGTCATGCTTGCGAGTGGAGAGAGGTAGTAACTGAAGAGGGTCTGGGAAAATGGAGAAGGTCGGTCGGATTTGAAGCGGGGATTAACATATTTAGTCGAGAAGGGATATGCTCCCCTTTAAGGGATGCTCCAGACAGTCCGACCCTTTGAATTGTTAAAGGGTGAGTTGTTATGCGCCACAATGCTGCGTATTTTCCGAATTCCTCACTACTGCAAGCCACATTGGATAGAACGGTTGAGAGTAATCTCTTTGATGGACTTTTTGCAGTCGAGGCGTTCGATGGATTGAGTTTATCGGCATGTAAGACAGCCAAGAAAATCAGGGAGATTGTGCGCCCAACAATAAGGTAGCTTTTTAAGATAGCACTAACGCCACTGTCTTAGCCGGGTCTTTCGATCCTCCTAGGGCCAGGCGGGGGAGGAATGCTAGTGTTGGCCAAGGCAAGGGAGGACTAGGATTGTAGGGCTGTACAGAAATGCATGGCCTAGTCTTAGGGTTCAATTGGAATGCCCTTGTCGAATTATGTGTTTAGAAGTAAAGTACTATTATAATTATCCCCTCGTCTCATCGTTACTGCTTTTTGGTTCAAGTGTACACAGTCCGACCACACAAGTGTTTGCTTAATACTTGGACCTACACATTCGGCCGTTATCGCTCACAGTCCACTGCTCGCTGGCAACTGCATTCCGAGCATAAAAGAACCCCTGCTTATCCCACTTGGCCTTTACAGACAACAGCCTGTTGTAATTGGCTCCAAAGAACTCCGACTGGAAGTTGGGCTGGCGGAAGTCCGCCTCGTTCATGTATGCTCCACTTCCGGGAGTGACAGCTTCAATCTCAGGCATGATTGTATCAGTCATGAGGTTCTGAAGATCCAGCATCTCTGACCAGGGAGCAGTGAAGCTCCATGGAGTAGTGAGGGTAGCGTGCACGATGGCGTTGTTCCAGGCTGGGAGAAGGGACTGCTTCTGGGGGTTGCTGAAGGGTGCGACGTTGGTGCCAACGCCGATCCATGTCACGCCTTGCTCGACGATGCTGATGGCTGCTTGGGTGAGGTTGTCGTTGTTGTTGACGATGGTGTCGCGGGGGATCAAGCGGCCACCGTACTGGGCAATTCCGACTTGGATGTTACCAATAGGAAGAGGGCCGAAGTAGGTGTCGTAGTGGTTGTAGTAGTTTGCTGACTGGCTGTACTTGACCGTGTAGTTCACACCCAAGGTATCAAGTGAGCTGACGAATGGCGCAAGAAGAGTCTGAACCTCATCTTGAGACTTGCCGAAAGCTGTCAGAGGGGCAATCTGGAAGAAGGTGTTGGTGAAGTAGTAGACGACCATGGATCCAGCATCGACCATGCCTGGCAGCTTGGAGTGGAAAGTCTCGATGGCCTTGTAGAAGGTGGCCTGATCGTTGTTGGTGTTGAAGAAGGCGAGGGTAGCAGCGCCAACCTTGGCATCAGGGAAGGCCTTGACGGTCATGGACAGGACAACGCCCCAGTTGCCACCACCGCCACCGTTGAGAGCCCAGAAGAGATCCGAGTTCTTGGTAGGAGAAGCAGTAACAACACCAGAGTCTGCTGTAACCACTTCGAACTCAAGGGTGTTCTGGGCAGAGAGACCAAAGCTTGTGCTGAGCGCAGAGTGGCCACCACCTTGGGTATAGCCACCAGTGACACCAACGGTAGGACATTCGCCTCCTATCACGACATATCCAGCGTCGTTTCCAGCCTTGAGAATATCAAAGCCTTGGACACCAGCACCAAGAGTAACAGCCTTTCCCTTGTACCCGTTGGCGTTGTAGTCCTTGAATTTGATGTCCTTGAGACGGTGGGTCCAGACAGAGAGAGCACCGGCACCGGTGGATCTTCCATTATAGTCGTGACCTGTGTTGCGAATGACGAAGCGGATGTTGTTGTTGCGAGCAAAGTTGATCGTGTTGACAACATCAGCCTTGGTCAGCGCCTCGACGGCATAGCGAACATAGTTTCCTAGTTCGCAGGCACGGGACTCAGGCTGGAAGGGATCGCAGCTCTGGTTAGCGAACCAAGGAGCCATGACAGACGACGAGGAGTTCATGCTAAGTCATGTTAGCACAAGGCTACACTGCATCAGTGCCAAACTTACTGGATCCCGGGATGTTGCCATTGGTCCTGAAGGTACTTGCACTGCACAGCATCATACGTAGGATCGTGACAAGGCGAGCCCAGAGGAACAGTCTTGATCAAACGACCATTGACAGTCGTGTTGAGACTCTTCCATTGGTTGTCTGAAGGCCAGCAAGCATCACCAGGAAAGCATTTACAGCTAGATGTAGTGGCATACGCTTGGGCGGTGGAGAAGGCCGCAGCGGCTGTAACAAGGCTTGTCACTTTCATGGTTGATGTCCTGCAGATGAAACACTACCTGCGTGAGCAAAAAGAAACAAGCCAGTTAGACAAAGGGTGTGACTCACAGGAAATGCTACAGTGTCGCAGATCTTGCAGAAAAGAGATGGTGATTCTTGTCTGTTTTTACTTTTTGGGTCATATAAGTACTATTAGAGTTCCGTCGTGCATCGTAAGCATCGGTGTGTATGTCTTGAGAGAGCTAGTCCCACCGATGATAGTGCGCTTTGAAAGCGGAGACATGGCACGGAAGTGGCTCACGGGCCGGAGCCGGGGCTGAGACTAGGATGCTTAGGTTCACCGGCACAACGGCCTACCTGACAGGTTCCATGTGAGAAGCTTATCTCGGACGAGCCGGTAATGGGCTACCAAGGCCATGGGGCTCAACAGCCGAGAGAAGTGTTCCATTATGAATGGCCCAATAACGTTCTGTCAGTTACCCCTGCATGAAGATTGCATCTCGCATCGTCTCGAGGAGAAGCGACCTGCCAAATTGAGTTCTGCGGCTGTCGGAGTGCGTCAGATCAGACCATGGTCTCGGAACAGAGCTCATTTCGAAGGATTCAGGTTTCTTTTTTTTTCTAGAGAGACTAGACTAAGGTATAAGTCGGCTGTACTCTGCCGGATTGTGCTCTCCATACTGTCGTCGCATATTCTCCAATGTCAGGCTGGACTTACAACGCCCCGAGCGGCTCGCCAACCGATGGCCCTCAAATCACGTCTATTGCTGTTGTCTTTACAGCCGTTGCGCTCCTTACGGTTCTCCTGAGAGTTTACGTCAGAGGGTTTATGCTCAAGTCGGTGGGAGCTGGTAAGAAGAGCCTGTCAATTCCCTGTTGTTCATCGGCACTGACGCGTCCTGTTTGCAGATGACTGGATCATCGTCGTGACATGGGTAAGAAGGGATCTGCGTTCGATCTCCAGATGACAGACATGCTGATCAGCAACAGATCGCAAGCTGCGGATTCGCTGTTATCACCGTGATACGTGAGTAAACTTTCGCTAAGATCGAGCTTTGCCGATCACCAGTTGACACATTCTAGAAACGAAATGGGGACTCGGATTGAAGAAACTTGACGACTTGCCTCAGCAAAACTACTACACCTTCATGCTGGTAAGTCACCTATACTCTATCAACTGTCTGCCAAAAGCTAATAATGTCTGAAGCTACAATTCATGGGCGCGCCATTGTAAGATCGACTCCTCTCGCGATACCGAAAAATTACTTACCGACAACGAAAAGCTACATATCTAGTATTCTTGGGTTTAAACTCAGCCTTTTGATCTCGTACTTGAGATTCATGGCGTCAGGCATATGGTACAAAGTGACAGTCGGTGTCGCTGTAGCCTGTACACTCTTCCATCTCTCGTTCTTGATTGCACAGATCAACCTCTGCACACCTGTACGTGGCTCTTCAAAGGAGCAGAATAATTGGCTTTGCTAACTCAAGATGCTCGTAGGTTCGGAAACAGTGGGATCTAAGCATTACGCATGGCTCGTGTCTCAAGGGCGTGCCTATGTACACCACTATGGCTTCGATAACCATCATCTTTGACGTTGTCGTGTGAGTATTTACGACATTGGCAACCAGAAGCGAGCTAACCAGCGGTAAACACAGAATGATGCTCCCTTTTCCGACTCTGCTCAAGCTCCAAATGCCGAACCGCAAGAAAGTCGTTCTTCTCGGTCTTTTCGCCATGGGAATCTTCATCTCCATCATCCAAATCGTCCGCATCCAGACCATCAAATCCCTCTCCAACCTCCTCGACTCAGCCGCTCTCATCAAATGGTCAATGGTCGAGAACAATCTCGGAATAATAGTTGCCTGCGTCCCGACCCTCGCTCCTCTTGTGCGCTACTTCAGCGAGCAGTCCCGAGTCGGGAGCCGCAGCCGCAGCAAGTCCCAGAACAACTCCGGTTACGCGCTGCAGTCGACCTATCGCAAGAACCTTTCCCGAAGAAGTGGACTGCAGCCTTTGGGCAGTGGGGTTGATGAGCAGATTAGTGATAGTGCAGAGGATATTCTGGCCAAGGAGGATGGAATCATGCGTAAGACGGAAATTGTGATTAGTTCAGCTCAGGGACCGTCGGATAGGGGAGAGCTCACTCCAGGACACTATCATGGGAGGTAGTCATGACGATGTATTAGTTAGTTTTAGTGTAAGATACCAATGCACAAGTGACAAATGCTTGTTACAAAAGGTCTCGAACTGTTTCTCCTCAGCGGCGTGGTAGGGATCATAGTGTTGATTGGGTCGCATCTGAAAATCGTCATATCATCTTAACGCATTCCATTCTAGTGTTGGAAAAAGCAAACGGTCCAGCGAATTGTTCCAGGGACTTCCAGCAATGCAAGTGCAGGGCTTCCCTGCATCATAGTGGCCCTGGTGACAGTTTTGGGGTATTCGCCCGTGCGCTCTCAGGGTCTTGCGGCTAAGTCGGCTCGGATCTGCCCCATTCTACGGAACTTGCCATATGCCGAGGTGACTTTTTGCTCCATAACTATTCGGCGACATACCGTGACCTCTGCTGACGGTGATAATAGATATGCTTATATTACTAAGTTCTGGCTCAATGACAAGCTCTCTGCTAGAAAAGCCTCTAGACGAGATAATATCCGCCTGCACTAAAGCCAATAGTCTACGGTACTAATATTTAGAGCAAGACGGCATCAATTGCCGACGTAGAATTGCGGAATATTAATACCTGGAATATGATTCTAGTCTCCCGTAAATTACTAATTCTACGGTACGCCGAGGGTGCCGAAAGGATACATAATGATTTTGCCGAAGGCTTTGGTGTTTGAGTCAGTCCAAATTCATCAAAGCAACAATACTATTGCGAGCGGGGTCACAGGAACTGAGTCGGCCGACCAAGAAAGCGAGGTCATCGGAAGTGGAACAACTAGTATACACAGGTGAAAGGCAAGCCAGGTCGCTGACACACTGGTTCACCGAGTTGCGTTCGTATTAAAATTCGCGGAGTAAAAGAAGAATGCGTTATTTAAAAGAGCTATTGTGGTTTACATATTCCCATGGAGCAGAACTTCACACATTAAGCCAAGGTACTACAGTCAACTGATCTAAAGTGCTAAGATACCAAACTTGCCAAAATCTTATCTCTACTTAGGAGAGAAATTTGATGTCTTCTTGACTACCCTAGCCCATTGGAATTTCGATTTCGACAACTCATTCACGACGTATCAAGACCACTGAGTGCACTGACGCCCAAACCAATAGACCCAATATCTTTAAAGAGTTCTTTGGTGACTCTGGTGAGCATGAGAGTTTTGATCATGCAGCTAAATACTTGTACTTCCGCCAAGATCAACTGTTGGCTCAGACTTGCACAGACTGTATCCTCACATATATGCCCTCCATCCATATCCTGCCGCGATCATATAGCTCTCCTCCTTGTAGCCAATCTAGCAGCCACTGCCGCATGACCAGTGATGATCATAGCAGCTCCCAAAATTGGCCGTCTTCCTGCACGAGACCCCACTAGTCCCAACAGCAGAGCACGAGTTGCCGCCGGACTGGAGAGCCGCGAGGAAGGTATCACGAGCTTGCTTGGCTGAGATACTGGAGCAAACCTGGGTGCACGAGTAGCTGCAGGTGGTGCCGGCGTCGTTGGAAGCAGAGCAGGTTCTCTTGCATGCCTCAACTCCCGCGATGGCGGAGAGCGCATAGACAACGTAGAGTGGGCTAACCATCGTGATGAGTTCTAGGCTAAGGTAGGTCAGCAAGACTGTAGTAGGATGGATAACATGGTGCAATTTACAGGATTGTGTGAAGAGGTAGTGTTGAGAGAGATCGTTTGTCAATTGCTTGAAGGTGAAGTTCTGTTCGAAGCTCTGGGTATTCGAGAGGAGATCAGGCTTTTTATACATCGAGTACATCCCAAATACTGCAGGTGATATCTGATGATAGGAACCTTTTTACTTGACTATGGTCTAGAGCCATACCTACGCCTCGTACTCTGCATTTCCCAGGGCTTAATGTGTCTCAATTACTCACGTAGACTCACCGCAACGACGGGGACTCACTATGAATATTCGCATTGGGCTACCTGCACAGTCGAGGGTAGTATTAATCTCGTGATACAAGTTCAAGATGAAACAAATATCTCGAACTCCATCCAATGATGATGACCGTCCTGATCTTCTTTGCATACGATTTCACTAGTCTCATGCAAGGCGTATTTCATGTTGCATCGAGTTTTCAGCTGAAAATGTCCCGCGCATAAATCGTATCCACAGTCAGTTCGAGCTTCCTATTTCATCAATGCGGAGGGATTCAGACCGGAAGATCACCAGCGGCTGCGCAGATCCATTCCCCGGGGAGTGCTGTGCCGTTCAATAGCTGCATGTCTTGCCACAGATGTGCGCTGTACATGCCCGATTATCGCTAGTATTTACGTGCCTTTTTTCGTATTTGGAAACTTGTTTCGGAATATCGCCTTTTCATGCAGTCTATTGGCCCTCGCTGCCCCCGACTTCCTTGGATGGTGGCTTGCGAGTAGGCTATTGAGGTTAGAGTTATTCGGCGGGCACTGGATGCAAGGACCTTTTGATGCCCCTTGCTTTGTATCAGCAACAACAGTCTTTGCATAGAGAAACGATGCATTTCACACGAGATTGACGAGGCATGAATACCGGCTAGGTCTCAAGTGTATCCTTTTCAGTCTGAAATGGAAAGGATCCTACTGCAATGTGCTTATGCACTGGAAAGGTCTCTGACCCCAGTGCTATCATTGCTCAATCTTGTAATGGCGGGCCTTGCATCTAGATTCTTTCCTCGGAAAAGAGATATGCTAGAGCTTCCTAGTTCTTACCTACATGATGCAGCTAATGCGATCTAGAACTTCACCCTACGTTTTTGATCATTTACATCACGGTGCTTTCATTTTTCAGCGAAGCCAACTATCAATTATATCTCATCCAACCGACACTTGGGCCTACAAATTTCCCATGCTGCGCGACATAGCCTCACTATTTTGCAGCGTCAACCTGAGGAGCGGCGCTAGACGTAGCACCACCCTGAAACTTGTAAAGTGGCATTTGATCAAAGTTGGGAAGTGAAGCAATGGTGATCACTCAAGCTTCTCCTTTGAGTCTGGAGTCATCACTAAAGGGCCTTTTGGGGGCTCGCACTCACCATATCTGCACTTCTTGACAGCCTGGTGGAAATTGATGAAGGGATGGGAATTCGTGACTCAAGAATACGGGCAAGAGTCCTATATCGGATACGCAACCACGTGAGCGGGCCTACGCCTCTCCACTATAGAAGGATCACGAAAAACTTCCAGCGTGTACAGTATATGCTTCACCGCGCAAGACTATACGTAGGGAACGGTTATCAGGGAGATTCAAGCCTGAAATACTACCAACAATGCTCAATTTGTATGGAATACACAGTGTGTGGCGAGAGCGAGTGACATGACGAGTCATCCTCAACATGATATGATGATGCGGATCCCAAGATTCCAGGGCAGCCGGGAAAGATCACGATATAAACACTAATGAATAAGCTAAGAAAATCTAAAATAAAGAACAAACACGACGTGTTGACATTTTCAAGGTACAAGGGGCTACACCGATCCAAAGTCAGATCGTCGGCATTCAGCAGTGGCAATACCGAGAAGCGGCGTGCACGTTAACGTACCTGGCGGTGGTGGATCTCCGTTATTCCCGTGCACAACCACGACACTCACCGAAGCTCATGGTCCAAGTACGTAGCGACGTACCGCAAGTTCGTGACAAAAAATCTGGCCGAGACGTGGATATTATGACTATTCTCCCGGTGTCGCAATCGCCCATGACCTTCAGTGTTTTAGTCAAGCGGTCCACTAAGTGGAGCAGCAACACAAGATGCCTGACCCAACGCGGCGGGTCTGGCCGAGTCGATCGAACGAGCTTGGGCCATTATTAGATTTCTTTGAATCGTTTCCTTGGACTCAGGCACGAGTCTTGAGATCGGCATCGGAGAATGGCGTTGATTGGAGTAAGCGAGAGATACGTTCTCTTTTTTGCGTTGAGGCTCATGATGTGAAGATATATCGTGAGTGGAGATTATTGGCGGTGGACGTCAGGTACTTTTACCGTATAAATAGACTACAATTCAATGACTGTACTCTCAAGATAAGATATCTGTATTCGACAGTAAGAGTTTAATTACACATTGAATTACGATAACATCATCAACATGGAGCGATCAAGGTCGACTTCACCTACTCTGTTCCACGAGGGCGCGGCAACTCCGGACATCGAAAGCGCACCGACCTCGGTACCCCCAAGCCAGATAGACCTTTCCGCTGGCCCATACAATGAAAAAGAACCAGAGAAAAGAGACATTGAGTCAGACGTCGGTGCCTGGCTCTGCGTCTTTGCATCTATGCTATTCCTGATATCTTCCTATGGCAAGTAATACCACTTCAGCCCAGCAATGTATTTACTGACCAAGTCTTTCAGGATTTATGAACTCCCTCGGGACAATCCAATCCCATCTCACCCTCAACGAGTTGAACGGCTACAGTGTCAGCCAAGTCGGATGGATATCAGGAACTTACCTCTTTCTCTCCCTCATCTTCAACTTCCAGATCGGCTCTATCCTAGATCGCTACGGCCCTCAGATCCTCGGCCCGATCGCCGCTGCGTTCTCCACCGTTACATTCCTCCTCTTGGCTGAATGTACGCAGTATTGGCACTTCATCCTCTGTCTCGGCCTCTTTGGCAGTATCGGGAGCGGTATCGGTGCTGTCACGGCTATCGGCGTCATCGGCAAGCTCTTTACTCGCCGTCGTGGTCTTGCCATGGGCATTGCCGTCATGGGTACTTCCCTTGGCGGTATCATTTACCCAATGATGCTGCGTGCTACCTTTGGCAAGCTTGGTTGGGCTTGGTCTATGAGGCTTGTTGCGCTCGTCATTGCGTGCATCACGTCACTTGGCGTGTTGTGCTATCTGCCATTCCGTCGTCTCACAGAAGGACAGTCAACGGCTCAGAAACCTCAGAGCTTCAGCTTAGAATTGTCTGCTTTCAAGTCCTTGAGCTTTGTCGTCACTGCCCTTGGTATCTGTATGGTCGAGTTCGTCAACTATGGAATCAGTGGCCTGTTGCCCACTATCGCAAGAGGAGCGGGCTTTTCCACCGAGGGTGGATATACTCTTCTATCCATCTTAGGTGCCTGCTCTTGCTTGGGTCGTTTCTCCATTGGGTTCGTTGGAGACAAGGTTGGACCGTTCAATGCTATGATCACCACCATGCTAGTCATTCTGGTGTTCATCTCGTCCATCTTCATCCCATTCAGCACCACCTCAGCTCCTCTCATGTATGCCTTCACTGCACTTTGGGGATACTGTTCTGGATCTTTCTACGTACTGTCGCCCCGTAAGTTCCTCCGTCACCCTTTAGTTCGCTCACTACTAACATGCTGCAGTATGTACTGGAAAGACCTGTGAGCCTCAAGACTATGCTCGGTACTTTGGTAAGTGTTCGTCATTGTTTCTTTCCAATGGTTAGCTGCTAACTCAAGAGTAGGGTCTACAAATATGTGTGTGGCTGTCGCACTGCTCCTTGCAAATCCACTGAGTGGAATCTTGCTCGAAAAGCTGGGCGCTCAGCTCCTAGGTTGCTTCTATCTCGCTATCATCGTTCTAGCTGCCATCTTCTTTATTACAGGGCGATCACTCCTGATTGGAAGATGGCTCGTCCTCCGCAGAAGGTTGTAACAGGGAATTATGACTTGCGGTTTTCTTTTTCGCATGAACAGTGGCAACTGTGCCATAAAAGGGCAGAATTACAACAAAAGGGCGTTATTTAGGAACCATCACAACCTGGTATGGAAAAGGTAATGAAAAGTGAAATTTATATGGGCTAAAGGGAATCCGGAATCCGGAAAACTATAGAAAATTAATTAGAACAGCTCCCAGTAGGGAATACTTAATTATAATACTTTCATCGACTCTGTATAACCGCAGCCATTGAACAGCCTCTCCTTTAAACAAACCTTTAGCACTACAAGAATGCTATTCTTTATCGAGGCCATCAACATTACTTGTCAAGCCTGCTTCAAAATGCGACATTGTTTTCCTCAAATAAGACGATGATAGCAGAGAAATATGATTGGTTGCATTTTGTGGTCATCATGACTCCAGTGCGTTCAAATACTTCCCCATCGAGACAAGTCTGGTGGAGCTTAATAAATGCTGAGCCTCGATACGAAGTTACGCGTTCATCAGTCATGACTACCAACAAAAGTTGGCATTTCCAGTTCCATTTCCTAACATGACTTGACTTACTTGCTCGACATAATTACCCAGCTTACAAGCCAATCATACAAGTCAGCACGTCAAATGAAGGGTCGACGTATCGTTGGTCCGCTCGATCAGCGTAAAAAGCTAACCCGCTGCCAATCATGTGCAAGGCGACGCATCAAGGTTCGAGAGATATGCATCGGAGGACATAGTCTGACCTCAACTGACACGAAATAAAGTGCGAAGGGGGCACCCCTTGCGAATACTGCATCCGCATGAAGAAGCACTGCCAGCCTCAAGCCGTTGTAGTGTCTGAGCTTACATTCGTAAGCCATCCCATAACTACACAAACAAGCAACCTGCTGCCCCAAATAAGCCAAGAGCCGGACAGCGTATACTTGAAGACCTTCTTCTTGTTTCTTCAACGCTGCGAATTCACACCTGAGTTTGCAAACTTGGGTGCTGACTTCCTGCCTCTAATTCAAACGTGTGCACCACTGCGAGAAGCAACGGTTGCAATTGGCGCTCTGGAAATCAGTAGAGCACCCAATGCAAGGTCTTTTAATGAGCTCCCGTCACCTTACCACATGGCATTGAAATCGTATAGCAATGCACTTACAAGCCTTCAGCTCTACATCCGATCACCAGACGCATTACAATGTCAAGGTGTTCTTTGGTGTACATTACTCCTTGGCTTATTCGAAGTAAGAAAAAATCTTTACATCAACCATTCGTGTTCTAATCCTACTTTTAGTTGATGATCGAGGTATCTGGAGGTCAGTGGGCTAAACATATGCTCTATGGCACTTCAAAGATATTTGAGCTCTCTGGGATTGGCACTCGTTCCGATTATCTCGGCGGTCAGTCTTTTGAGACTTTCAGGCTGTTAGAGGGCAACCGAGCTATTCTCTACGGTGAAGATACTGTACTGTCCGACTATCTGTGCATGGACCAGCATACCATGGCAGCATCGCGTCCACTGGACGAAATTCTTAACTTGATGATCAAGATCTCTTCATTCAGTAAAAGGTCAGTCTTTCCACTACACAAATGACTAATATTCATCAATATTCAGCTTCTTCGACCAAATTGAATCAGTTGCCGAAGATCAAAGGCATACTCATCCGGATCTAGGCCTACTGGCTGCAAAAGGTTGTCTCTTTCAGTACGAACTGCAGTCTTGGTACTCCCAGCGTAGTGCATCCATCAAATCATCTGGACCGTATGGAAAGCTTGCGTTGGCAAATTACCATGCTCTACAGTTGTTTCTCTGCAGGAACTTCACCTTCTATGACTGCTGGGACATGAGAGTCATCCCTGTCCTCACTCCTGGTGAGATTGACACTCATGTTGCTGGTGTAATTTCGAATTGCTCTGAGGTCCTTGAACATTCTCATATTGCCGGAGTACTAGTGATTTTTCCACTTCGAATGGCGGGTGCGAACTCTATGGATTCCCGAGAGAGGAAAGAGATTGTAAGGCTACTAGATCTGATATCACAGAAAGGATTTGTCGTGTCAGGGAGGATCAAGGTTGACTTAGTGGAGCTATGGGAGTATCAATTGACAATATCTAAACAGTAAAGAGGAGGGTCAGAGATTTGTTAGCCTCTGAGAAACTGAACCCAGAAGGCATCATACAACACTAATATTAACTAATTCTGTATATACGACGGTGTATTATTAGACTTCGCTTCTACTCTAAAAACTCGAATAATTAGGGGAAAACCTCATCGCGGCGAAAAACCCCACCAATCACACTAAACGGTCTATTTCGCCTGAATGTTGAAGAACTCCATGATGACCCGGGTACGAAGCTCCGGTGCAAAGTAATCATAGCCAACAATAACGCCACACTCGTTGACAAAAACTGTGACAGGAATCGCATTCTGGTACATAATGCTCCACTGTGATGAAAAGTCAGCAATCGCTCCTATCAAGGGAGTGGGATACTCACAGCTGCAACGGGAGTCGGAGTGAAATCCCTCTTGACAAAGCCTTCGAAGACAGCTCCATTGTCAATCAACACAGTCTTGTTGAGGATCGGGTAGTTTGAGTTCACGTAGCCTCTCCATACGCTTGGCTTAGCCTTCTTGGGATCATATGTAGTCAGGGTGTTGTCAACCAAGCCCGACTTGGTGACGTTGGAATAGTCAAAAGTCGAAGACGCAAGAACACCGTCGAAAGCTTCGTCGGCACGGACGAAGCCCTTGGAAGGGGAGTTTTGGATGAATCCAGCTGTGATATGTGACAATTCGCCATTCCTAAGTTTCGGTGAGTAAGATGCAGGCCAAGTTGGATTTTTATGGGATGGCTAACCACTTGTGTTGTACGAAATGTGCCTGGTATTCTGGCTTGATAGCAGGCGGTTTCGGTTCTTTGAAGCCATAAGAGAATGGAGTCATTGAGGCTGGAAAGGGAGGGCAGCTGGAGGAAGAGGTTACCCCAGCTACTACAGTAGCAAGAGTGATGAAAAGAATGTTGAAGGTCTGCATTCTGAAAGAGTGGTAGTGAGTAGGAAGAGATGTTTTTATGAATGAATGTATTTTGAAACTCATTCCCCTGGACATTGCTCCGTCTTTATACTGTGAAGCTGAACCATGTTGGATAGTTAGGTGCGTTCAGTTGCTGCTAGATTAGGTTAGACTCACTTCTCAGATATGAAATGAGGCTGAGTTGTACACGAAATGAGGTCAACGACTATCCTGCGTTTAATTCTTTCCTGTTTTGTCTTTCCGATATTCTGGTATGGATACGACTCTATCATCAAGTTTCACGTAGTTATGGAGCCATTTTCCGTGTCATCAATCTGTCAAATCTACGCCTATTTTGACAGAACAATTCGACCAATCTCACCGAGCAAAACAACAACTCAGCGAATACTAATATCAGCTCGCTTCGTGGAATCGCGGCCTAGCTTAGTTCTTTTTGCAAGAGGTCTCCTTATAGAGCATGTGTCAGTCAGGCGACGGCAGAATCATCATATAATTCCGGCGATTTAACCCTGTTCTCGTCTTGGTAGTCGCGTTCTCGCATGAGTCATGCAACAAGAGCTACTGATCTCCAGCGAGTCATAGCCCGGACCGCCGTCTCTGGTCACGAGTGTCAGCAATATGCGTATTACAAGTCCGAATATTTGCATTTATGCTTACTTGGTTTATTCACCGGCTAAGCCTCAAAAGCTGCATCAGCGGTGAGCTCAACCTATGCACAAAACCGCTCTGCTCCCTCTTCTGCCCGTCCCATGACGGTGCTATCCTCATCCACGTCGATATCCATTGGACGATCCAACCAAGGCGGCCTCAACCTACGCCCACAGCAAGCCATACCATCATAATAAGCATAAAAAGTGCAGAAATGGCTGACCGGTTGTATTTATGGATACTATTAATAATTCAGCCCCCACCTAGGACAAGCGCCTTAACCCTGGAAATAGCTCTACAAGGCACTGCCAAGTTTCATGTATCACTCAAGTCCCAGAAATGATGACCGCAGCAATTGTCGCCATACTTTGTTCAGCTGCTACTTTCGAGCGCATTGACGTGGCTGCTACGCTGCATTTGGCTGTTTTTTTCATACCCCGTTAGAATGGGACCTTGGTCACTGTTATACTGTCCTCTTATGCGCGTTGTCTGTCAGCACGGGTGAGATGGCCAATGGAAGGGCATTTAATCTTACGAGCTTACGAGCTTGATTGTTGGAACCCGACACAGCCTCAAGGACGTGTTTGAGGCTTGTATGTATATAAGAGCAGCTATTCAATTCATGTCTTTGGTCCATCAACTCAGTCAGGGCTGTTTCAGAACTCAGTCTTGTAACTCTTTCTTATTCTTCTCAGGAACCTTTCACTCCATTTCAGTATGGGTATCATACCTCGCGGATCCTCTGGCTATGATGTCAACGGCCTCTGCACGACCCCAGCATGTATCCAGATTGCGGATGACATTCTAGGCAGCATGGCTACAAATCATGCAAAGATTGATCCATGCACCGACTTCGATGAGCGTAGGTCTTTTCTTTTTCCCTCTATTCACGAGTTTTCGGTGAGCTAATGTCTTCATAGTCGTCTGCGGCAACTGGGCAGAACGCAACCCAATTCCAGCAGGGGCTAGGTCTATTGATGTTCTTGAAGCCGTCCAATTCCATGTTTACAATCTCGTTCGACGCGTTCTCGAAAGTCCCTACCCTTCAGGCCCAGACGCCGGCTGGATAACAGTTAATCTCACCAAAGACGAGACCAAGGCTGATAAAGAGAATTTTGTCAAGATGCAGGAAGCTTACCAGGTCTGCATGAACACAACTGCCCATGAAGAAGAGGGCCTCAGCCAACTTCGACAAGTGGCCAAGACAATTGTAGCTACACTCCCTGCTTCCGGCAAAGGGAAGAACGAGACGGTATACGATCACTCAAAAGGAGTCGGGCAACTCCTTACTCTCTTCGAAAGCCTGGGCATCGAGACGACGCAGAGGTTCCTACAGATTGCAGAGCCGCTGAACCCTGACAAGATGGCGCTTGTTATCCTACCACCCACCGACTCCGGTCTTCCATCAACTCCCGAGGATATGTTTGACTTCCTGAAGATTGCAAGCGAGCTCATTTACTCTGTTCATCCTGCCAACTTGACCAGAGGTGAGGCTCAGAGTTTGATGGAGTCGGTCGTTGCCCTTCAGCTCTCGCTGCAACCGGCGCCCGCCCCAGAGACAAACGCGACAGAGGAGGCGGGCCAGGAGCAAGATACGGATGAGAACTCTGACGCGGATATGTACGTGTCCATTGATGATATTCAAGAAGTCGCTCCGCAGTTGAACTTCAAGTATGTCGTTGATCAATTGGCGCCTGAAGGGTTTAATGATTCCAAGATCGGATTTGCTTCCGCAGAGCTGTACCATAACATCTCTCAAAAGTTCTCCCAGACCCCACCTGAGGTCATCCAAACATACTTCCTTTGGAAGGCCATTGCTGCTGTTTCCATCTATGTCGACTCTCCACAGACTGAGGCCTACAACACATGGAAGCTCAAGCAGCAAGGCCAAGATCCTGGTAGCCGACCACCCAGATGGCAGCGATGCGCGATCCTTCTCGACAATGGTGTTGGCTGGATCGCAAACGACAAAGTCGCCTCTCAGCTCGTCGGTCCTACAGGTCTCACTTGGATTCTTGCCCGATTCTTCGCCGATAAGCACTTTACGCCTGATGCGAAGAAATTTACATCCCAGATCATCGATAATCTTGAGGAAGCTTTTATCGGGCGTATTGGTACTAGATCCTGGGCTACTGACAAGGTCAAGAAGACAGCTGTTGAGAAAGTTCGCGCCATGACGAGCAAGATCGGTTTACCAACTTCCCCTCATGTCACTGACCCAAAGGTGGTGAAGAAGTTTTATTCCGACATTGAAATCACGTCATCTTTGCTCCTCAATTGCCTTTCCTTCGCCAAGTCTCGAGTTGCCAAGAACTGGGCATCCCTTGACAAGCCTGTTGATCGACAAAAGTTCCCGTCTAGCACTCTGACCACCAACGCCTTCCATCAAACCTCAGGAAACACCATGGTAATACTAGCGGGCATCCAGCAGTCCCCCATCTACGATGTCGGCTATCCCGCCTATATCAGCTACGGCGGTATGGGCAGTATTGTCGGGCACGAGATCACCCATGGTTTCGATAACAATGGACATCAGTATGACAAGACGGGTAACAAGAGCGCATGGTTCGATGAGAAGTCAACAGCAGGATTTAAGAAGTCTAGTGAATGCTTCGTCGAGCAATACGGCAACTTCACCATCACCGGTCCGGACGGAGAAGAAGAGAAGATTGACGGAGAGCTCACGTTGGGTGAAAACGTTGCAGACGCCGGTGGTATCCTTTCCAGCTTTGCCGCGTGGAAGAAATGGGAGAAAGACAATGGAAGAGCGCAAGATCTGCCTGGGCTCGGTAACTTCACACATGAGCAGTTGTTCTTTGTCAAATGGGGCCAGAATTGGTGTCAGAACACTAAACCTGCACAGGTCATTGCTGGGTTGACGGATGAGCATAGTCCTAACCAGGCTAGGATTTTGCTGCCTCTGAAGAACTCTGCTGATTTCCAGAGAGTTTTCAAGTGTCCTCAGAAGAAGCCTGTTTGCGAGCTCTGGTAGATGGTGTGCATAGCCTTTGGCTTCTTGTTTGTATTGTGTAGTCTATTGCATTCTCTTCTTGGCTGATGGACCCGCGAACCTTGACTCGCAACTCATCTGAGTCTGGTCTCTCCGCTTTTTCGATAAACGTTTTATCATACATGATTTATTCGTTTTGATCCCTTCCTTTCTTACATATCGGGGCTTTACACGGAAAAATGTTGAACTCGTTTGAGATTGTCTCGGCTGGTTCATCCTGTTCTCGAAGTGGATATGTCTAAAGATTACCGGGCCCCGATTGGATAAGCCCTAAGAGACCTGACAGAAATGCTAAAATTAGAAAACTGCATGATCAGAGCAACAAGACCCACAGCAACAGAACCTCGGTAATGCAGCGTTGTCAACTTACCCTGCAGCTATGACCATCTCGGCAGATCGGGGCTGAAGAGCGATACTTTTAACACAGGAGAATTATATAGTAGAGAATGAGAATAATGATACATTTTTGTCGATTTATGGATCCCCCTTTGTATGCGGCAATGCAGGCTCGTTTTGTGAATCATCACAACTAGAGACTCACTCTCATTCACAATCTGGTGAAATATGAAATAGCTGAACACAACAGCCTCGTTTTAAGTAGAGGTCTTCAATTTATATTTCTACTTTCGTGCGTTTTTCTAACTCATTGAAAACCAAAGACTGAGCAAAAAAACCAGCACTCGAAGCGTATTCAAATCGAAAAACAAAAAATACACCATCAAAAGTCCAGCTGTCTGCCAGTGTACTTTGTACTTTGTTCTGTCTTTCCATCGCTATATCTTTTTTCCAAGCTTTATTTATCCCTGCGCTTGCGCTCACTTCGCTCACTTCGTTCACTTCGTCGGTGCTTCTTGCTGCTCGAAGACTTGCTCGTGCTGGATGCCTTGCTCACGAAGGACAGAGCGTCCGAGTCGTCTTTGATCTTGGATGGCTCTTCTGGAACAGCTGGCGGCTCTGGCTCGGGGACGACGTCTGATTCTTGCGGGGTTTCGTCCCTGCTCTCGTCCTGCTCGCTGGCTGCTGAATCTTCCTTCTCGGGCTCCGCCTTGGGCTCCTTGGGTGTGTCGGTGCCGCCGATGAGTCTGGGTACGCGCTTGCTCAGGCCTCTGTTGACTTGCAATGCTGCTATCGTGGTGCAGAGTCCGCCGATTCCGAGAACTGCTAGGGGGAGGTACTCTGCGCCTCTGATTCGGGCGGCTATGGTGGTGCAGACTGCTCCGATTCCGAAGGTCTTGAGGGACGGGAAGGGTGCTCCCTTGACTCTGAGGGTGAAAGCCGCGCCGGCCAGTGATGCCGTTAATCCTCCTATGGCTGTGCTGACTGTCGCTGTCGTCTTCCATTCGCTCTCACCGCGAACAGCGTTCTCAACATGCTTCAGAAGTAGGTTGGCGGGGTAGTCGTCGGAAGTGGGTAGATTGACCCAGACGTAGTTGTTGCCGCCGTGGGTCTCACCGTGAATGACCAGATCACCCAAATCTGGGAACTCAAGAGCGTCTCTGATGGACATGGGTCGGGATGAGGGAATGATGAGATGGAACATGGTGTTGTTGGCGCGCTTTCCGAGGCGCTTTCGGATGAACCTCACAAAGGCCACGAGAGCATCCAGATTGTCGGAGAAGCCGAGGAAGTTGCTGGGCAGAGGCTTGTCCTGCAGCAGGTCGTAGAAGTCGGCATGCCACTCGGCATCCGGGTGGTAGAGGACATAGAGATGTCTATCTGAAGAAGCGGATCGGCACTGACGGCCGAGGAATCTGTAGACGTGGCCTGCGAATTTGACAGGATCACTCTGTTCGACCCAAGACTCGGTCTCCTCGGGAGGTTCGATCCCCACATTTTCGAGGTCTGAGTCATAAATGACGCTGAGTTTGTTTGAGCCAAGTTGAAGTCTCGTCAAGAAGCGCTGCAGCGGTTTCGACCATTCCCCGTTTCGGCAAACCTTGTCAACACCCTTGAGATGAGCGTGAACCGTCGGAACGTACGGACGAGTCCCCTCATACTCAACCTCGACGACATCATCTCCCTCACCGGTCTCACTGGCCTCGGCATCCAGCGCCTTGGCCTGAGCAGCTTTGGCCTGGAGGAAGGCCTCGGCGTTGAAGGGAATCTCGGCGAGCTGCTGCATCACGTCGGGGCCCTTGCCAGCGCCCGTAGGATTGATGCTGTTCACAATGTCGCCGGCTCTTCTTCTGAGGCTGCGGGATGGTTGACCGCTGCGAGAGGAAGAAGCATCAGTTGCGTTCCCAGTCTCGCCTGAGGCCGAGCTGCGCTTCTTGGAGCCCATGTTGCGAGGTGGTTTTTTGCTTCCTTTGCTGCGCCGAGGTGCGGGGCTGTTGGGGTATGGTCTGAGCGACCGCTGAGGCTCTGAGGGAGCAGTCAGCGAGGCGAGGCGAGGCCAGGATGTCCCTAGAAGGGCTGAAAGATGAGACGTACCTAGTGCAGGTACAGGTACAGTACAGTAGTAGTCGGATCAGTGAGTGAGCTTGCTTGACTGGCTGGTTGCAGATCGCGTGTTTAAAGGTATCTCGGGTAGATTCAATGCTAAGAATTATCCAAGGGCCCGGATCACCATTACCTAAGCGAGAAATATGTCAGGCACATGCCAGGCCCCGTCTTTTGGACCGAGTGCAGCCAGTCAGTGAAGATCAAGACCCGCTGACCCAGAATGGATTGAGCGGTGAGCAAAATAAACGGGACTATCGGGATAGTGACAATATCAGACCATCACTTTACCCTACAACTCTGGCGAGCTGTTGACCGCGCCAAATATGTCCAGCTCAAGTATTCTCTCGACTTCCAGCTGCCAACACATGATGTGGCGAGGGCTTCACCGCCTTTAGGCTTGTTGAGCTTGGGCATTTGACCACTCACTGCCACCTCATCCAAATGCGTGGCATAACCCAATTCTTTGCGGCAGTCATGCCCAAACGCTGCATCAGAGTTGGCATCAACCATGAAACGAACAAGATGAACACGCACCGTGTTGCTGCATCATCTTTTATCTTATCTGCGGGGTAAAGTTTGCACATCTGCATTATTGACTACTGTGTCACAAACACGCGTCACGCGTTCAGTGAAACAATCGGCCTCCTGCGTCGTCTGAACAGTCTCACTATCAAACACCAAATCAAAGCATTTCATCTTCATTTCGAATCGTTTAATCCGTCACTTTAGAACATTCCTTGAACGCCGCGTAAATCTTGAGCTTGAGTCCTGCCGTTAGCCGTGGTATCTCCAGATCGTTTTGTGTATCAACTATTTGCTTTTGACATTCATTCACCATAACGCCACCGTATCTTATTATTTAATGACGACCACAATTTCTATTTGAGTTAGAACAATTTGCACACGACAACAATCCATATCCCCAAGCATGGGCAATCTTTTGGAGCGTCCCACTGCCCCTCCGGATGAATTTACATTGCACTTCCAACAACTACAGCTGCAAAACCACGAGACTCGTAGGCTAACCAACGCACTTCGAGAACAGAACCTTCGTCGGAGGCGCCTGGAGCATCGTGATAGGCAGCCTTGTAGATTCTACGCCCAAGGCTTCTGCTTCCACGGTGAAGGCTGTCGCTACGCCCATGAGGGACCGGTGACCCAGATCCGACAACCAGGCCGTCGTCAACGAGCACCTTGTAGGTTCTACGCGCAGGGTATCTGTTCTCACGGCGAAGCCTGTCGCTTTTCCCACGAGGGACCCCTGCCTCTTCAAGAAACATGTCGCTTCTTCGCCAAAGGATTCTGTAAGAGGGGAGCTGCCTGCAGATATGCTCACAATCAGCCCAACACTGAGTGGTTGGAGGAGCCCAAGGTAGCCTGTTATACCGCAGTCATGTGAGAAACTCGAAAGCTAATGACATGTCAATGCAGGACTCCCATACCGAACAGTGGACTCGCGAGCTCGGAGGTGCCTGGATCGAATTTGGAGATGGGGCAGCTGTCACCAAAGTCACCCTTCTCTCCGACTTCTCCGCTATTCAAATGCGCCATCTGCCCTCGAGGTCGTCAGCACGAGCGGTCCAAGAGCTGCTGGCAGATGTAGGCATCACCGTATCCATGAGCGACATCAATTTCACCAAGCCGGTGAAGAACCGGGAAGGAATGGCAATCGTCAAAGTCAAGGACCCGGAATTTGCAAAGTCCGCCTGCTGGAAACTACGCACTTATATTCGAGCACCTGACTTGGAAGTCACGCAAATCCCTGTTCCGATACCAGACGGATCATCATTTGGCATCGTCGATAGCAGAAACGTCCGCTGCTCTTGGCACAGAGCGACAAGAAACGCCACTCTTTTCTTCAGGGACCCAGCACCAGCATTTGAGTCGTATTACAAGCTCAAAAACCAGCAACTCAAGATCGGTGGATTGCCAGTCGAAGCCCAGACGCCCGCCGTAGCGGATGCCACACAAAAGGATGGGCCATGGCATATGGAGCTGAAAGGTCTGGTGGATACTATCACGCTGGAGGATATCACGGACAGCTTTCCCACGTCTGGAGCACCTTGTCAGGTTGAGATGGGCGATCTCAGTTACGATACGGACTCGGATATTGACTCGACTATAATAAAGTCATTGCTATACGACGTAGGCGCCCTGGAACAATGGGATGTATTTGGGAGTCCCACAGCAAGACGAGTCAAGGCACAAGCTAGATTTATCGAGCAATCCGAAGCCTTGGATGCCGTCTCGCAGCTGAACGAGACGTGGCTGCCGTTCAACCCATCTGGAAAACTCTACCTTCAGCACGTACATCTGGTCAAGTTTAGGGTTTCGAGTCGCGTCTATTGTGTAGTAGAAGCCAGCATCGAGCCGCTACGAAAAGATTGGGAAAGGCAATTCGTTTATTTCTCCTCGGTCTCTGAGCGTGGCTACAGAGTTTTGAAGCTTGAGAGTCAAGATCGTGGACCTTTCACGCAAGCGAAGGGGGCCCTCGAACGAATCATCAATGGAACGACAATGACTTTGAATGGCAAGAACCTATGGTCTCCCGATTTCAAAGCAGACAGAGGAGCATACAGGAGGCTTCAGGGTATTGAACAGGACCTTCGGGTTGTCATCATTCGAGACATCAAATCCTCCAAATTCCGAGTTTTCGGCCCAGAGAATAAGTTTGTGCCAGCATGCGAAGCACTTGACCGGCTTTTGCAAGAAATCCAGCCTCACTCAACAGGACACCATGGTGAGCAATCAAAGGCGCAAAGGGCTGCTGAGGGCGACTGTGTAGTCTGTTTCTGTGAAGCTGATCAAGCACTCACGACTTCTTGTGGACATGTCTACTGCACCATCTGCTTTGTTAACATGTGTCTGGTAGAAGCATCCATGATCGGCGACTTCTCCATAAAATGTATCGGAGGCCAAGGAAACTGCAAGAAGGCTATTCCACTACTGGAGATCCAGAATCTACTTCTTTCAGAGATGTTCGAAAGTGTCTTGGAGGCCTCTTTCACGTCTTTTATGCGCCGACACCAAGACCAATTCCGCTACTGTCCGACACCTGAATGCACTCAAGTATACCGTATCGCTGAACCAGAAACAAGCGTGCCGCCGATCTTTACCTGCGCTAAATGCATGACGGCAACCTGCACGAGCTGCCACGACTCACACCCGAGGAAGACATGTGCACAATACAAGGGCGACGAGTCTGGCGGCATGGCAGAGCTTCTCAAAGCAAAGGAAGAGCTGGGGTTTAAAGACTGTCCGAAATGTAACACGCACATACAGAAGGATGAAGGCTGCAATCATATAAACTGCACGGCCTGTGGGGCGGATATTTGCTGGCTGTGCTTGAAGACCTTTGAAGATGGGGATGACTGTTATCAGCATATGGGTAGGATCCACGGAGGAATTGGCGACGAAGACGACGACGACGAGTGATAATAGTGAGTTCGCAAAGGGTCCCGCACCAAGTTTGGGGAGATGTTCAAGGATGAACATTCAGATACGAAAGCCAACCGACACAAATTGTAATTTCTTCACGACGACACCCGGAATTTGTAACTAAGACTCTCTTCTATCATTCCTGTCCAGTTCATAATATAGCTAATGCACTTTAACTTTCTGAATCCGACCTTAGGGAGCCAAGGTCTGGAGGCCCTCCTGCTCCAAAAGCCTGTAGCGATCTTCATCATTCAGCCTCTGCGTAGTAATGCGCTGAGGGTAATTTCTCATGAACATATTAGTGAAATGTCTGCCATAGTGGATACCCTCCTTGGGCTCTTGACCAACATCATAGCCTGGCAAAGGCTTCACAACTGCCTGGAAGCTTGGCTCGTGGAAGTAAGCAAAGGCGAACCGCTCCCTGAGATTGAGCCCGACTTTGTGAGGCGTCGAGGGAAGGGTTGAGTTGGTGATGTACTGCATCATGTCACCTAAACCAAAAAGGATTAGCGAGGTCCGTTTGTTGCTGGGGGAGTAAACTTTCCTGGGAAGACGGTGAAGACATTCTCCGCGGGGGGAACGAAGACCCATCTTTCATCATCTTCTTTGAAGCCAGCGGCACTCGATTCCCAATTAGCGAGTTTTTCATCGTTGTATGGGGGACGAATCATCAAAGCTTGAAACAACCGGTCAGCTACGGCGTATCGTTGAACTGGTCCAAAGAACTTACCCCCGACATCATCAGCTGCCGCGATGACGAGAAGCCCGTAGTCGGTGTGAGATCCAATTCCTCTTCCTTCCTTGCCCTTGCCATTAGTCTTGTTCATCGCAGGGAAGCTGTTGGACAGTAATTAGTGACAGCCAGACCAAGGCACCAATTCTATCAAGTACTTACCGAAGAATTCTCAGATGATGCCATCCATCTTGTGTGTAGTTGGTAAGTGACCCTTCAGGAACACCAAGCCCCAGCTCAGTGAGCTGCAACAGCGTTTCTCCGACGCCCCCGAGACTCTGCATGTAACGCTGCATGGGATTCTGCATCTCATAATCAGGCCAAGGGCAACGACCATGGCACGGCCATTTTGCAACGACCCTCGGCTCATCAAGTTCAAGGTCTTTAGTGACCGTGAAGATCTCGCTGTAGTCAGCAATTCCGTCAGTCAGCTCTTCACCACTGGCAATGTAGCCAGAGTAAGTCTGACTGTCGACGCAAGCTGCCTTTTGAGCATAAGGCTTGCCGAAGAAGCGTCTACTAGCGTAATTGGCACTTTTGTAGAGTGAGTGCTGCTCCGGTGTCATGCTTATCTGAAGTATGCCGTCCTTCTGCCAGGCTTCGACAAGGGCTTTGCCAAGCTTGCGGTTTGCTTCGGTGTCAGAGACTTTGTCAGGCAGAATGAAGGTCTGGAGATTCCCGACTGTGACGGAGTGTCCAGGGGGAGGACCGGATGCATTGACGACGGTAGGGTTATGAGCCTGCGGAGCGGGAGAAGCAACAGCAGCAGCCGAGGCCATCTTGCGGACCATCATAGAATGAGTGATGAGAGAGGGCAAGGTAGGTCTTGTGAGTGAAGACTTATAAAGGTGTGCGAGACTCATGATTTCTGCCTGCGGTTACTGGCGTTGATTTCCTAAAGGGTTTGAAGATGTGGTGTTTACTGGAGATGATGATACAGACTCAAACTTGGGTTTGGCTTCACATATTTATACTCGATCAGTGAACGCTTTCACGACTGTTCGTCAAGTGCCGAAGGTCGACTTGGGCACTGTTATCTCTTCGGCCTTCTCGTGTCCGGGTATACCTTTCCGCTATACGATACTTTACAATACTAGAGTCTTCTTACATGCTGCATGAAGCTGATGCACCCAGATCCTTACTCCCTGCGAAGTCAAAGGCTTCATAGCCCGGACAGCAAGCCGACCCCCCACGACTCGCTACTCTGAGGCAGGTAATCATGAAGCTAGCCCGCGGATCAAATCACTAGTTACGGCCCGACCCATCATTAGCACAACGGTATCGTGGCCTCAATCTTGGCAGCACCGCTCGGACTTATCAGTCAACTCTCAGATCATTCAAACCTCTACACCAGAAGAAATGACGTGATAGATCTCCGGCATACTACTGGTCCCAAATTCAAAACAAGATACGGCACCGTTGCATACAAAGCATCTCCTTGCGAAATATCGTTCGACTTAGACTTTCTCAAGCCTCAAGGACCAGGGCATACCGCCTCGATCTACGTTCGCGGCTATTAATTATCCTATTGGCATCCCACCTGTCTGCCGAGCCAATAAACCAAACTTAGTTGCGTGATACGCGGCTATCGCACAGAATCACATCTTATCCAGATACGGAACAGATAATCTCATAGATAGTCATCTACCTTGACAGTTCCCCAATGAGCTTTCGCCTGCTCATCTCATCAAGCCAACCACAAAGAAAATGAAAGGAACCAATTACGCATTGACTACTAAATTAATTACTCAAATTCCTGAGTCATGTCCCTGGAAGAATGCTACCAGGGCCCGGGTACGCTTCCCGTCGGGAAAGAGTTAAGGTTCTACCAATGACCAGGGAAATTCAACAACATACTAGACAGGTAACATCAATGTGGAGCGGGAAACACCAGAGTGATTCTCCGCAGTCCTTCTCAAATTACTGCAAACATCTCAATGCTTGCAAGAACGAGTTTAAAATATGGCGTGATGGGCAACGTCTTGGGTACCTCGGCAACGGCTCCTACAATTTCTGCTGACATAGAATACATATTTCATGCGCAACGACTGATCTCGAATACTGATATGCCAGGCTTGGTAATCATCCGACCGTAGAGTAACATTATACACCAAGAAAAAGATATGTTAACTGCTCGTATCTGAAATAATAGGAACCGAGAACACATGACTCGGTACTTACGCCAGTGGCTGGATTAAATCGAGTGGCTTCGTGAACACATGAACCGAAGCTGTCACGCTCTGACTCTACTAGCCTTATTTATGACGAAATGTCAGTCCACTTCGTCTACTTGCATAGCGTGGTTGAGACTGGACTTGCTTCTGCATGGGGAAATAGTACTACTACCAACGAGACCGGAGGAGCAACTTCGAAGCGTTTAGAAGAAAGAAAAAAAGGAAGATTTCATCATTGCAATGAGTCAAGCAAGATATGTGGCACTGTTTCTGTATCAGATTCCAGTAAAACTGTCCCCTACTTCTGCATAAAGCTTGCACCTGGCGCGATACAACCTAGTAGATCTTATCAGAGCCATGCACGACACTACAAACCCCGCCTTTGCCAAGAAACTTGGCATTTGGGCGCAATAATAGCTCAATAACATGCATCGTAACACTTCAATGGCACGGAGAGCGCCTGGTCAGGTCAGCAACGAGATGTTGTCGTACCCCGAGAACTTTGTTCAAGACCTGGGAGCGACAAGCAAGCTCTAATATTGGAATTGCAACCTTGTAGCTTTCTGGATCAAGCAGACCGCCCCATTCTCTTGTAGGCTCCTGTTATCCACATGGAATGTCTATACGAAGACAGTGATAGCTTCAAAATAGTTGTCCCAAGCTTTTTGCATTTGTCGCTTTGGCCAAAGTTAATGATATGATTAGAAGAAACACTTCAATAAATTAATAGAAAATGCTTTCCGAATGGAATGACTTGGCTGGGTTTTATCACTAGTCACTGCAAACTGTAAACTGCGTCATGATAGTTGATACATTGCTGCGCAAGACATGTTGAATGTCTTGTATCTACAGGGAAACTATCAAAGCTATGACCTCTGTCCAGGGGTTTTCCTACTGCCTTCCAGTGCAATCACTACATCAAATCCATTCTGCCTCACCATCACTACTCACAGAACCATAACGCCTTCTCGAAAACGCAATTGCCTCATAGCTCAGCCTCCACTGGATATCGATCCATTTCTCACTCATACTACAGTCTTGAAATTGCGGCCACAGCGATCCATGTACCTATGCACTTCGGCCCTACAAATGCTTTCAAAAGGGTGATCAAGGTTGTTCTCATCTGACTCATCCTGCATATCAACGGGGTCGTCATCCTTGCCATCATCAGGCTGAAGCATCCGAAATAAAACAACATCAAGATTAGTAGCGTCCAGACCGCTGAAGTCAGGCTTCAGAGCATTGTACAAAAAGCATGGGTCGCATTTGATGGGTGTAGGATGGTCCTTGTCAAGTAGATGGAACTCCTTACCGGGGGGATCAACAAAAATCCCGCGATCACGCCGATCAAGGCAGATCAGCTCCAACTCAATGGTTCCGGGCTCTCGGCGGGGTCTGTCATCCCAGCGCAACTCCCAGTGGTCGCAGGCTTTATTGGCGGGACATGCCGCGGCGTTGGGGTGGGCGAGCATAAGAACAACCATCTCAGGACGCAGGGTGTTGTGTAAACGGCCTGTACCAATTTCCTGGAGGAAGTCTCGTGAGAAGGACTCATTGGGTTCTTCAGAGAGCCACTGATCTGGCTTGAACCTGCGGTCCTTGTGAGGGCCTTCCAAGAGTGCAGGCAATGGCGTGCTCTGAAGTGACAGCTTGGAAGATTGCTGGGGATCAGACATGGTGATCTCTACATCCTCGTCGTCGGATGAATGATAATCAAAGGCTGGACCCTCGGGAAAGATCGGTATCATCCCAGGGATCCCACCAAAGAAGTCGAAAGCGCTTTGGTTGTGATCCTCGGTATCGCTATTGCCGTTGTCGTTATCGTTGTCGTCACCTCTAAAAGAAACAGTCTGACTGAGGGTATCAGCATCCACAAAGTCTCCATCCTCTCCAGCGACCTCACGAAAAGCCGCGAGAATGTTCTCGATTTCTTCAAAGTCGGTCAACAAGAAAGCACGTCGAGCAATAGAGTCATCCATGGTGAACCAGTTGTCCGATGAATCTGAATAAACGTTTGCACAAGTTGTTTCTTTATGGCAAGATGCTCCTTGTATAATGTGTCGACAGAAGTCTTTGATAGAGGGTTTGGCAAGAAAGCTATGGGTGATGGGGAAGATTTAATACCTAGATGAACAATGCCACTGTCACTCAGGGAATGGCATTACTCCTGTCTGTGCAGCTGAACTTGGCGCCTTGAGTTTGTCAGAGCCACTGGTAAGCTATAGCCACGCGGTGTCAGAGGATGCAGAGTCGAACAATTGATACCCTTAGGTTGCTGCCTGAACAGCTGCTCAGCAGCTACAGAACAGAGGCGGCATGTTCCCATACCCAAGTTGCGAACAATATGCACAGATGAAAGCGATGAAAGGGCATTCCTAGGCATGATAGAACAAATCGAATCAGAATGCAAATATGATACAGTAGCCTAAACCAGGGATGCAATGATAACACGACTAAAAGGTTTGTCCATTAACCAGGGTCTCGTAGACTAGACCTTCAAAAACAGATCGCTTTATCGCAGCGCCAAAGCTGTTCTTTGTTAGCTAACGCAGAACGCTGGATCTGAATAAACTTACCCGTGACATTTCGCAGCCTTCATCAACTTCACCGCAAGACTACCCAAGCTGCTTGTACTGAACCCACCAAAGTTTGGCCGACACCGGATATCGTTCCAGGCCTGGATTGGAGTCATCTCATCCTCACTCGACAGGTCAGGCGCCAGTGTCAATAGTCGCTCTAGCATGGTCGATGGAGTATTTCCAAAGGCGGGAGACGAAGGTAGGTGGGGATTGTTTGTATGTGATGTGTCGCCACAGGCTGCCATGAGCTGAGCCGTCGCAGTGAGTGCATGGTTGCCAGGTTCGTCAGGTTTCTTGGCATCTCCGTGCAGATGACCCAAGCAAGGCTCTTCAATTCTAATACGTGTTAACAGAGACTTGATGATGATGTGAGTTGGGGGGGCATACTTCAAAACAAACTCCATGCCTGCAACGATCTGATCTACTTCACCAACGCGCGAATGGCTCGAGTACCCTGGATTGAACAACACGGGAGCCCCATGGCCTTCGGACGGGTCAGAGAAGTCACCAAACGAGGACGGTGATATCAGTTGTGGAGAAGGTATTATGTCCACGGATTGGTAGCCTGGGTCAGCCAGGTACATCGGCGAAGCGCCGCTCGACGACCCTGTAGTTCTGGATGGAGTAGCGTAGTCATTGATCGGGTAATTAATCTCTCTGAATCCAGTGTCGGTAGAGTTGGGACCTGGAGATAGTTGCTGAAGGGCATTTTGAAGACCTGCGCGGAGTTGCTCGCACTCACGTGCTAGGTCCGCTTCCCGCGCCCGAGACTTGGCTAGTTCTTCTTCCAAGGTCCTCGCGTACTTATCCTTTCGTCCACGGTAGGATCTAAAAGAGTGGGGGGTTAAGTTAACAGTAATTATATAAGACAGTGTCCCAAGGGTTTCTCACTGTTGAGCACGTCGTAGTTGGGCTCTCCGCCTCTCTACTGGATTTTCCTTGGGCTCTGATCATGGTTAGTGCTTTGGCCAAACAAGGATTAGCAAAAGCTCAAACTAACCCCCGGGATTAAAAATTCGAAAGATTCTGTCAGCCATTGCGGTATTGGTGCAAGCCAAGAGGAAGGCGAAAAAGGTAAAAATGATGAAAGATCAGTAAAGGTGAAGAGAACAACGACTCCAGTTCAGCTGCTTCATTCTTGTTTCTTATCCAAGATTAGTCAACGGGTGAGCATGGTTCCCATTGGTTCTGGAGAGCGCTAGCTGAGTGAGACCCTTGTATCAGGGGCGTTTCGGCGTCGTCCCCTCATTTTGGGGCACTGAGGATGAGAATATCAGAATTACCCAATTGGGAATGGTTCGTCTGACTCCTGTCAGCCCTGACACGGAGAGGTATTAGCGAAGAGGTTGTCATATCATATCATGTCTAGGGAAATCAAGAGTAAAGAATAAGTAGCAACCTCATTGGTGACTTTGTTATATTTGTTCCGATAGTTGTCATGTTGATTAGATCAGCTAAGGTTAACCTTCTATGATAAGGTTATTTATACTCGTGCTCTCGATTTTATCCATGTTACTGAACTGTTTACACTCTGACAACTACGTCTCTCCACCATTGACAATTAGTTACCACAATTCACTCTGAAAATGAGCTAAATATCACTTTATTTCTTTCTTTCTTATAAACCATCTCAAAAAGATACGGCCCTTCCAACATGGAAATCGTGATTACGGAGCCTAAAAGCACAGATCTGCCTCCCAGACAGGGGACATCGCACCCCGGTTTCACTTTAGCCGGCAGCACGGCAACCAAGTCGCATCATCTTGTTTCCGAACTGTGGATGGTTCTTCAGCCTGGTTTCACATTTTAAGCAAGTGGGACTCTCTATTTGGCCGTTTATGTTGCAGTGAAAATCCTGCCTTTCCTGAAGGGGAAATTCAGATTACTTCGATGTCGGGACTTTATCCCTGAAAATAGAGTATGTGGAGATGTTGAGTTCAGATGAGAGATTGCTATAAAGAAGATCGAGACGCGTTCAATAAACTCGATATCTCCATTCAATCACTCAACATTCTTCTCTCATTCATTCTCTGCAGCAGGCCTGCTTTTTTAATATTTTCTTCTACACTCTCTTACCAACTTCATCACCAACACTTCTGTCAACATGTTCACTTCAGGATTCTTTCTCCCAGCTTTGCTATGGCTTGCACAGGAAGCTAGCAGCCACCCAGCATGCAAGCCCGGAATGAACAGCAATGCTATGATGGGCAAGGCGATCTATGTTCTCACCAACGAGGAGACCAATGGTGTTCTAGCGATCCCAATACGCAAAGACGGCACACTCTCTAAGGGGAAGGTCACTATGACTGGCGGTGCAGGATCTGTAGCTGTTGACGCTGACGGCAAGCCCGCCACGCCTGATGCTCTTATCAGCCAGTCTGCTCTGACCATCGCAGGCAACGTAAGTGTACTCACATTCTCAAATGACTTGAACTCTCATTAACCTTAATCTAGAACATCTTCGCTGTCAACGCCGGCTCCAACACTCTCAGCATGCTTAAAGTTTCGCGATCCGATCCCACGAAACTACAAATGGTCGGCAAGCCAGTCAAAGTCCCCGGCGAGTTTCCCAACACTGTCGCTGCCTCAGCAAAGAATGGAGTCGTTTGTGTTGGTTCGACCGGTGCCAAGGCTGGTGTTTCCTGCAGCAGCTTCTCGCGACAAGGACTCAGTGCCATGGACGAGCTGCGAACGATTGATCTCGGCCAAACAACACCCCCTGCCGGGCCTACCAACACACTTTCCCAAGTGCTATTCTCCGAGGATGAGTCCATGCTGTTCACTATGGTCAAGGGCGACCCTGCTGTGAACAAGACTGGATTCATCTCTGTCGCGAATGTCGAGATGAACAATGGAGTCGCGACTGTGAGCAAGAAGGATGCTCGCAGTTCACCTGAAGGAACAGCCGTGCTTTTCGGCTCACAAGTCATCCCCGGAACATCAAAGGTTTTCGCCACAGATGCTTCGTTCGGCGCAGCCATTCTCGATGTCGACCCTAACAACTGCGAAGCCACAACCGCCGCCAAGGGAGCAGTCGAGGGCCAAACCGCCACTTGCTGGGTCGCCATCTCCCCCGCTACCAAGTCCGCTTTCGTGACAGATGTCGGCCGCAACCGAGTTGTCGAGATGAGCCTTGAGGATGCGAGCGTTGTATCTGAGCTTGACTTGACCTGCAACGGTGACCCTGGTCTGATTGACCTGGCTGCTTCTGGCAATTTCCTCTATGCTCTTTCACCTGGTAATGGTACTACTCAGGCTGCTGTCACTGTTCTAGATGTCTCCGGTGGATCTGGATCAGCGAAGATGGTGCAACATTTTGAGTTGGCTGGTATGGCGAGCAACACTGCCATGGGAATGAAAGTCATGTAATTGTTCAAGGAGAGCAAGTAGCGGTCGGTTGGGTCTGGTGTTTGGATTATATACTAGGATAATATTAAGATTTTTACCCTCCATTTATGCCCTCCCAGTCATGATTCGCTTCGCTACGCATCCATTCCAGGGATGAAAGCCACATTAAGCCATAGGAAACTGAATAGCTGAATACGTGAAGCTGGACACGAAATATTCATTGATGGATGTATATAGCATGTAAAGAAAATAGTAAAGTATCCAAGTAAACTAGCCATTTGCCATTCATGTTCCGCTGTTGGGGTCGATCATCGCGTAGATGCAATTGTTCTCGACCCAGCCACCCTGCTTGTTCCCCTTGGCGGAGCAATCACAGCTATCAATGGGAACACGCATATAACGCATACACTCACCGTAGTCTGCTGTCCACACACATCTCTCATAAACCATCAAAGTAAGTATGAAATGGTATCCTTGATTAGGTTGCTCTTTGTCATTAAGCGAATAGTTCGACCAGACAGGGCCCTGTATCTTGTCATTAGCCACCTTGCGACAAAATGACTCAGCTGCGTCGTCTTGAGTTGTTAACGATGAAACATCTTCGGTAGAAGAAGACGTTTCCTCCGAGGAAAAAGTTGCCTTCTCAGTAGCCGACTTATCGCAAGTCATCCTTGTTGATGTGACAAAGGTAGTGGACTCCTCAGATGTAGCGGAAGGAATTGGACGATCACATAAGAGCCTTGATCCGTCTCGTTTTGATACGCAGGACCAGTCCCAAGTGACACCTGTCACAGCCCAAGCTCGGTTAGGGTCAACCATGTTCCTTAACCTGGCCTTCCAGGACTTCAGGTCAGTCGCAGGAACATTCGGGTTGTTGCCAGCCTCTGCAGCATCCATTTGCAAGTCGGAGAGCAACTGAGTCTTCGCGTCGTCGGCAGCTTGGTTGATGGAATGATCCTCGGTACCAGTAAATCTGTTATCCATGTAGTCCCTGGACTTGGCGGCAAATGACCAGACATTGTTCTTCATGGCATCATTGTTCATGCGGTTCTTTGCATTGTCATCCATATCAACACTGAGATACGGTCAATGGTTAGAAGAAATATTCACCAGGTGAAATGAGGATGGCACTTACAGCTTTGCGTAGATTCTTTGGTTCTGTCGCATAGCCGCATCAATTGACTATTGGTAATTGAACATTTCAACACCAAGATCCATACACTCGAGTAAATCAAGCTTCGGAAGAATCCATTTCTTCACGTCGCTTAGCGACATGATCGTTCTGTACCAACAGCAACATGATAGAGATATGCTGGCCCCGGCGCAACCGTGCCTCTGCGCGCCTTGATTTCTTAAAATAACCCTAGCCTTTTCGTCATCCGGATGCACCCGTCCCCGGGCTCCAATCTCCCCATACTGAGGGGTTTTCGTTATGCTGAGAATATTCACGACGTTTCATTGATAGTGCCAGTTATCTCCTCATACCCCAGAACCAACAGACTGTGCAAGGTTAATCTGGGCCTCATTCCCTGTCCCCACTAGTGTGCCTGCGTTACGATTCATTGCCCCATCCTAGAGGAATTAGTTTTGTTATCTGGAATTTCACCTCGTCACTCTCTACTTTCCATCTTCCTCACAGTTGGCTAGCCATGGCACATAACCCTGACTGCATCAATTGCACAATTTGCGGCGTCGTCCTTGGAGGCGTGGAGGAGTGGAAGGCTGATGTCGTCGCATTGGCGGGTCCTCATTGGCCAAACCTGTCCCCGACACCTCTTTTTCTTGAGGTAGCTAGCGATCAAGTTGTTCGATATGCTGCCAAAGCCAATTCCCATCGCGGTTCTCTTGTTCTGCTTCCTGAGAATCGCACCGTCTGTCCTCAATCCCCCTACGACGTCAACGAAAAGTCACACAATCCTTCAGTTTGTGCTAGAACCATGTATGTTGGGATACATGCAAGCTGCGAAGATCTAGCGAATCGCGTTATGAGAGCATCTCTGAGTGCCAGAGTCAAATCTGTTGGGGACCTCTGGCTTACCCTCGAACGCCGTTGTGCCAGAGTCATTAACCAAGACCCCTGCAAGATTGGCATGCATTTCACTCCTCCAATTCCCAATTCTCAACCGGGTCGGCCGTTTTCAGTTGGCTTTGAACGATATTATGTTCCGTCACATAATATTTACAGGTATGGGGATCATTGGGATGGTTGGGTAAGTTCGGGCCTTGCCACATGAGAAGCCTGGGACTCGCATACTGACGTGGATCAATATTTGTTTTATAGTGGGATGAAGATCCTATTGCAATTCCAGACCTGAGCATACTGATGGTCGAAAACCTTGAGCCCGCAGGAGATGCTGCCAGTCGACTACCGAACAAGGCCAAAGAGTTCAGGAGTCACATCGAGAGTCTGCCACAAGAACTCAAAGATTTGATCTGCTTGTTTCTCTCTCAGGCGCTTCTGCCTCTAAAGTGTAACTACATCATGCCCCAGTCCATGTGGAAGCAAGTATTCTTTCTAGTCCCGTTCCTTTGGGACCTTGACACCCAGCTTGTTGATGATAGGACTGGATCTGGGGATTCAGAATCACAACATTGGGACTGGGAGAAGATTACACGGCAGGTCGTAAGTCCAGCAGAGATTTCACCAAGCGGAACGCTTGAGGATGATGAGGGAATATGGAGTTTTGACAAAGTTGGTCTCAGTGTTCCTGGTGGCTTTGCCAACCGACGTCGAATCTGGCAGACAGTGGAAGAAATGTATCCCAACGACGTGCAACTCTAGGCTGGTGTTGGACCCACTACACGCAATTGTCAAATTAGATATAGAATTGTTATATCGATGTCCCGTTTTAATGAGAGTGTCATGGGCGTGCATACCAGCGACGAGATTAATTATATCACAGACCCTACAGAAGTAATCTCAAGGTGGTTGAGCCCAGATAGTTCTCCGTGGAACTGTAGAGGATATCTTGAGCTTTGATTCACAAAATAGGTCAATCCAGGGCGGACTTCGAAGATGCACCCGGGAGTGTAAACTAGGCAGCGCATCTGGCGGCTCAGACTTTGGCATCAGAGAAAGAGCACAAAGCGGCGCAGGCCACCACCTCTCTAACCGAAACATCTGCTCATTTTTGCATCCAGAATCGCCTCATTCCGTTTTCTTGACACAAAGTGGCTTGGGGCGCAGAACCTTGCAAGTGGTCATGCTGGTTTCATGATCTTCAACGACCAACACATCTTGGTGGGCCTCATTTCTTTGGCCTATTCAACCTGGTCTGCGCGTTGGTAATTGTTGGTAGGTGCATGCAGTGTGAGCTTTGGAAGGGTGATTATTAAATACACATGTTGCATCAGCAAATGTCAATCGCTTGACCAAATCGCCAAATGTCTTCAGCCAAAATGCCTCCTTGGTTTATACGTCTTTCATTTCTTGGCCTAGCTCTCGTTCAGCCAGTCATATCAGATGACGAATGCCAGCCATCGACCTGGAAGGCTAGTGCTATGGCTCCTGGTGGAATCAACTGTCGCCTCAGCACTTTGACCGGGTCTCAAGTCGATTCTAGCGCCTGCGACACCATCACCAAGAAGTATCATATTACTCTGGATACATTCTACGAATTGAATCCCAGACTGAATAAAGACTGTGATTCTGTTCAACCCAATATCAGATATTGTGTCCAAGGATGTAAGCACCTGGCACATTTCCCTACGTGATGCTCTGTGGAAATGGCTGACGCTCTACAAGTTCACGAACCACTTCGTGCGTACAATGGTCGTTGTGGGCCTGGCCACAGCAATGCAACTTGCGTAGGAACAGATAAGCAGTGCTGTAACAAAAGCACATGGACATGCGGTGATACAGCGTATGTATGATAGGTCCCTAGTCGGAGCAGTACTGACGTGATAATCAGCGATGATTGCACAATCAATTGTTACGAGGGAAACTGCTATTAGGCGATTTCCGTCAGGAAAGGGTCATGATGTCAATCCAACTTGCAGGTCACAATTTAGCCATTCGCCGCGCCCGAACCATGAGCCAAGGGATCTCAGTGCATCCATGGCATGTCTGAGGTAACAAATCAGTTGGCTTGAGTCCGTGTTGGCATCCGTGTAAACGTTCAATATTGCTTAGAAATCATAATATAAGGCTGGCGTGCCCACTTTCTCTCTCCCTTGGATGCTTCAACATCATACGTCTTCTGAGTCTCTAGTCCAGCTGATACAATGGCTCAAGCGTAGCTGACTTTTGAAGGAAGATATGTCTCTTGACAAACCAAGGTAACCAATTTCGAAGCTGATAAGCGACATGGCGTTTTGTCGGAACTCCAAAGATGTAGTCCAGCTCCTCCAACGTACGTTGCCTGTAACCCTCTGGTCAGTCACATAGATATTCAATCGCACCACTATTCACTTACTTAGTCTCTGGAATGATCAAGAATATCACTATAAATGCTACGACGTTGAGACCTGCGTAGAAACTGAAAGCCCCAGTCGGCCCGAGACGATCAAGAAGAGAAGGGAACGTCAAAGTCAAAGCGCTGCCAATAGCGTTGTTGACACAGATGGTAAATGCGGAGCCAATCTCTCGGTGAGAGAGTGGAAATGCTTCGGAGAAATAGATAGAAGGTAGTGGTCCAATGCCTGAACAGTTAGCTTCTGGCAGATTGGTTATTGGGTGGTGAACTTACCAGGTCCATACATAGCTGTGAAGAGGTAGATGAAGAAAGCGATAAGCGGTACTCTAGCACTTGAGTCCTTATCAATAGTAAAGCTGAATCCTGCTGCTAACAAACACCAAGCCATGTTGGGGAAAGTGACCAGCAGCAGATTTCTACGGCCAAAAGTATCTACCATATAGACAGCAGGGAAGGCAAAGATAAACATGACGAGACCGAATCCCATGGAAGCAAGAAGGCAGTCCCTGGTGGAGTAATTCGCAGCGGCAAAGATGGTAGACGAGTAAAACGCCATGATGTTAATTCCGGAAAATTGCTGTGAGATGACGATCCATGACGATGCTACTGTAGCTCGGCGGAGGCGAGGGACGCTGACGAGCTCCCACATACGGCGTGCGAGGGTCTTTCCGCCAAACGCATCCTTTTCTTCGAGGATCTGACGGTGGGCGTAGTACAAATCTCGGGCAGCTAGCATTTCTGTGTTGCGAATGCGGCAGAAGACTTTGAAAGAGTCTTGGTATCTTCCCTTCTTGATAAGCCAGCGAGGGGACTCTAGTATAAAGTTAGCTTTGGAATTGGTACAGTAAAAGCGAACACTTGCCAGGGCAGAACCAAACAAAGATCACCACCGGAATAGCTGGGACAAACGCAGCTGCAAGCTGGAACCGCCAAGCAAGGTCTCCGATACGATACCAGATGAGATTCGAACAGAATCCTATGAAAATACCGAAAGCAACCCAGAGCTGGAAGCTCGTGACGATGCCACCTCTGATTGATGCGGGGGCAATCTCAGCAGAATAAACGGGAATGGTCGAGATTTTGATACCCATACCAAGACCCATAAACAGGCGACAGATCAAAAGCCCCCACCAGTTCTGGGTAAAGGCTTGAGCCAGCACGGGGAAGATGCAGAAAAGGCCGGTCACAAAGATGGCGCCTCGTCGGCCAATGCAGTTGTTGATAGGGTCGGCTGCCCACGCGCTGAGAAGGCCGAACAGAGTCGGGCCAGAGTTGATGACACCTATAAGAGTGGTCTTATGCTCGATGCCGAATTCTTGAGGAAAAGATAGATTTGCCCCATTCGCGCCGGTGTTGTCCCAGCCCTGTACAGCAGACCCGAGAGAGCAGAGTGCAATGCCGAAGTACAGGCTACGAGGGAGATGCCACTTGTGCGTGACCTCCCGTTCCAGGACGCGTTTATCATCGCCTGTTAGCTCGTCAATGCTTTCGTAGTTTGCTGGGTTTTGAGCTGCAAGTGCACCGCGGTAGAACACGCCAATCTTGTCCTGGAAGTCATAGTCCTCACAGAAGGCAATCACTTGAGTTCGCAGATCGGCTCGAGAGATGCCGGCAAGAGGGTTGCGAATTCTGTAGGTTGAGGATGTTAGCAATTATCTACTGTTTGATGAGCAACATACTTGGCGTTTGCATTCCGAGTAAAGTCCTGGGGCGTGAGATGGTCGATGTGTTCAACATCATGCTTGATCCGGTCTTCAACATCAGACTTTCGATCCATAGTGATTTCAGGAATATGTACAAGTACTGGCAACCAATTGATGGCTCTTGAACAACATATCTACTCATCAGTGCCAGAGGGCCACTTTTATAGTTGTCGATCAGAGCATCAACTTGCGGGGTGACTGGGTTCCCCAGAGTATCAGCTTTCGTTCCAAACTCTTCTTAGAATGGCGCCACTTCCACCCCAGACTGAATGATTCCACCCCGCATAGGACTTGACATCATGTGAGATGAGACAAACAAGAATGTTCCTGAAGTGCCGGTTCTCGGCAAACTGAACAATTACCCCCGAAGGAGCTGCTAGTGTTCTGGGGTCAAGAATTCGATTGGTCAATTCGAATGTACTAACATGCTGATGCCACACGCAGGGCATTGGAACACACAGGGCACGGGCGGGGGAACACTACGCCGAATGAATTGGCACACGCAGGGCATAGGAGGGGAATAGTGTACAGAGACTTGGTACACGCAGGGCAGGTTACAGTACGGTCGCAATCTCGGCAATTTAGAGGCAATTGACATTTAGAACTAGATGGAAGTTAAGTTATAAGCGTATTGCTCGTCCGCCCTCTATTCTACACTAAGAACAGAAAGTCACTGAGAAGAAGCATCTTTACATCAAACAAAGCGAGCATTCTACAACCCTTATCCAAAATGGGAAGCACAGGAACTCAATCATGGCTGGACAAGCTCGAAGAGCAGCGTACGTTTTCTTTGCCCCAGATTATCCCAGAACGACGCAATACTAATGCTATTAGTCAACGTCGATGTTGACTGGATGGCTCCAGAATGGATCAAATCCATGCCATTCAAGTTTCATGATCAGACCAGCAACCAACTCTGGGTTGACATTCAGCTTGGTGATGACTCAAACAAAGAATTGTTTGAGCAAACCACCAAGGAGCTCAAAGAGCAAGGCTGGCTCGCCATCTATACACGCATGGTAATCGATGCATACCATCGGCATTAAGGAACACTTGCTCACTGGATCACAGGCTGTTCTTATGTGCAAGAAGAACATCGATTCCATCCAAGGCCGTGTGCTTCTGCAAACACTTCCTTCCAAGGCTTACGACACGCAAGCCACTCTTGATCATGCACGCCTTTACGATAAGGAATTTGGGAAAGCCGGCATCTCGCGAGAGCGGTTCTGTATCAAGATCCCATCTACTGGACCTGCTCTGAACGCCGCAAAGATCCTCTCCGCCGAGGGCATCCCTACACTTGGCACGGCACTTTTCAGTCTTGCGCAGGCTATCGCTTGCAGCCAGGCTGGCATGCTGTACATCAGTCCCTACTACAATGGTACGTCAACTAAGAAGCAGTGAGAGTATGAGTTAACACAAACTACAGAAACTCGGGCGCACGATGAGCTATCTCTTTGGCCAGACGTCGCTGACCCTGCGCTGGAGCACCCAAATTCTCCACGCATCGTCCAAATTCTTGAGACGTATAAACAACTTTACAAGGAAACCGGAAAGGAACAGCCCCTCGTGAAGAACGCCAGGTAGAAAAACAAACCAGCAGTACCATAATCGTACTGACCAATTTCTAGCTTCATTACACCGCAGGAAGCCATGGCTGCTGGTGAAATGGGATGCCACTCAGCCACCATCTCTCACACTGTCCTCGAGAAACTCTCAAAACTTCCCTACAATGCTTCCGAGCAGCCCGGAGAAGACCTACCCAAACCTGTTCATGCATACAAGAACGCCAACCCACTGCCAGAGCGTCTCAAAACGCTGCTCTCTATCGATCCCTTGGCTGGACCAAGCTGGGACGGAAAGCTGGCCAGCACTGATGTTGATTATCTTGCTAACGGCGGTGCTGAGATTGACAAAGCAAATGAGGCTGATGACGCGACAAAGACTCGTTTGGCAGATGCGCTGACACTGTTTGTTGGTGGCGAAGAGCGAAGTAAGGCCAAGGTTGAAGCTATGCTGGCTCAGATGTAGATAAGTATCCATACCACCAACAAATGGGCCTTGGAAGGAGGTTGCCTAAGGGAACTAGAAACAATATTGTTGAAGTGTCGTATCTGGCCCAAAGTCCATCGCTGAAAGAGGAAAGTCGGTAACCCAACCCGCGAGAGATATCTGATCGCCTGAAGTGTCTGCAAGGAAGTCGTGCATGTCAGAGATGGGCCTGCCGTTCTCCGGTTGCTGTTCTGCAATCGCATCGACACTGGCTTCGTTCATATTCTTTAGTGGTAGCATCATAGCTTGGTTTGGCAACTGTTGCGTTTCCATTAGAGCCATAGTCTGGTTGATAAGCCCATCTGAATGAGATATTGGCCCAGTGGGATCAAATGAAGAGCTTTGAATCAGGCTGGCTTCTTCGTTACCTAGTAAGGTTCCGTGGGGTACTGGGGCTGGGTGAATAGAATTGGTCGGAGGAGAGAAAGAAGGCTGAGAAGTCGGATCGTTGACAAGAGTGTAGCTCGTATCCAGGAGGGCTGAGTCTTGGACATCAGCACGAAAGCTTTCTGCTTGCTGGCCTCGAATTCTAGTCTCCAACTTCCCCAGGTCATCAAGGTTCATCTGGGTACTCGTAGAACGACGTTCAGGCATCACAGCGGTAGCTCGCCAGGTATTCACCTCAGCAAGCAGCTCATCTCGTTCCCGAACCATAGTTCTGTAAGCCTGTATCACGTCCAGGCACGCAGTGCGTTCAAACTGATGACGTGAGATGCTCTCATCGATCACATCGTGCTTTGAAAGCCTGGCGGGGTTCTTCCCAGCTAGCGCAGGTAGTTCTTTGGCCAAGTCCTGCGGCAAAGCGTTAGAAAAGCTTTGGTACAGATTGACAGAATGATCTCACATTGAGTCGCTCTCGAAACAGCTCCCGGCGCTTCTTCTCAAAGATGCGATGTGCAGCCCGATCATCTGCCGTGAAATTGCGGACGCGCTTCTTGGGCGGTTTTGTTGAGGCACCATTTGGCCCGGCGCCTGAATCACCAGACGCGAGTTCTGCTCGTGCTGCTGCTAGCATTTGTCTGTAAGTTCAACTTGAGCCAGCCTGAGGGCTTCCTTGCTATTGTTTAGCAGGTACTTGGATTCAAAGATATCAGGCCGAGGATACGTCAGCTGAAGTTGAGTGCCGGATATGGGTCGAGTAATGCGACGCTTCTCCACACGTGAGCATTCCCCTCACCCTAAGGCATCGCTGGCAAATCATATCCTTGCCAAGGTTCGCCCTGCGCAGGTCATATTTACTGGTTGGATAAGGTTATCCACTTCTGTTGGTTGATTTGACATGTTAACAGCGAGGAGTGTTGTTGCACAAGATCCGCAATGGAGAGAGTACGATGCCTCACGCACTGGATCAGAACATGTGATTATCTATACATATAGACAGACATTCGAGAGACACAACCGGCAGTGTCCAACTCATTTTCGTGTCCGTGTCTAGCGCCCGTTCCTGACTCGCGCGACAGCCACTTCGATGCTCTGCTGCGGTACTCTCAATAATCATTGTCGAGGATGCCCCGTTTCTCAAAATTCACCTCAAATCTGCTCTGAACATTGACTGAAAGGCCCAGTCTTCCGGTAGCCATCATTCCAGTGGCTGTTACCATGATCTTCTGTGCTTGGCGATCTCTTCGTCCATCTTGACATGCGTTGCCTTCCATCCTTCCTTACCGACGAGGAGCTTTTTCTCAGCCTCCAGGACATCGTTCATAGACAGCTCTGTCAACTATACATAGACAATGCGATTCACTGTTTCTTCTCGATGGCTGATAATACCCATGGCAACTTGACAGACCCCATCACAGGTAGTGGCGGTAAGCTTGGTACTCCCATCATCCAGGATCTCAGATGTCTTGTCCTCAGGCTTGATGCCGAATAAATCGACTTGCATGCAACTATATCAGGTTGTCAACAAAACTAGTTCCGCCAGAATAATGGTAGCTCCATAAACAAATTCAGTCCAAGACCAACTCGGCTATCTTGAGATTGTTCTTGGCAGAGACAAGAGCTTGATCGGGGAGATGCTCCTCTGCTGCTGACGGTGAATCTTGCAGGTTCAGCTGAAAATCAGAACTATCATAATTGGATGTTCTAATCTAATATTGCCTTTCTTATAAGCAATGTAACGTTTTCAAAGGGGTTGTTCTGTGAAATGGTGGTAGACCACTACTCTAGGGTGCGTCCTTGACAGTTTATCGTCGCCCTAGCTTCAGCCTTAATTTGATTGATTGCGGGGCTTCAGGTCCTTCAATTAATTAATGCAGAGCGACATCAGCACCCGGTCTGAGTCATTTACCGCCTGAGCTTTGACTTGTTTCATTATCGTCATGCTCTAAACCGTTGATAAATATCCATCAACATTTTTCTTTCCTTTCATCCCTTCTTCTTATATTTTTCTGTTGTTATTAGCCTCATTCACGACGACCTTCAGCAATGGATTCCCTACCTGATGAGATTGTCAGCATGATCGTCACCAATGCCACAGCGCACGAACTTACCCAGCTATCTCGAGCCTGTAAAAGATTCAATAGACTTGCTGAGCCTCTATTATGGACCAATATCGAGTTCCATCATCATACATTCCACGAGGCTTGCGACTTGAAACAGCCCTTGCCCATGATATCTGCATCGCAACGATTTTACTACTGGGACATTGAATACTCGGGACAATGCATGGCAGACAAGTTCTTTGAGATGCTGCAGAATCTGCTGTCTGAGGACATCGCTCGGCTGAAACAACTGTGTTCACGAGTTGAGTCCATCTGCACGGTTGTTCGGTCCAAGATAGACTTTTGGCAAATTTTACCGTATTTCACCAAGGTCAGGGCTCTTGAGCTACATGGCGACTCCTCTTATTTCGACCAGGATGAGCATAGGTCGTTCTGCCCATCTGCTCCTACACTTTCGAAGCTCCTTTATGTAAAGCTCGATGGCTCTATACCCACGGACGTCGCCAAATGGATATTGAAGTCTTCCTCCACCGTTGAGCGACTGGAGCTAGGACTTCTTGACAAACCGATAGAATCAACAGCAACTATAGAGGACGATTTTCTACGCTTGCCTGAAGATATCTACAGCCCACCCGAGTATCCTACGTATGGCAGACTCCGGGGCTGGGCTGCCATACCTAGACCTTTATCCAGCTTCTTACCATTTCACAAGGATGCGACGTCATTGAGGCTACCGGGACTACGGCATTTGCATCTCTGTCAGCCATCGCAGAGCCACCTGTCAGCAAGAATGGTCAGCTATTTCTGGTCAACAAGTGCCGAAGTCGCCGCCCATAAAGATTGGGAGAATATTCTACAAGCCTCGTGCGAAACGCTTGAGACGCTTTCGGTAGAGCAGCAACTTGGGATAGAGCATGGAGACGGAGCCGTCGATGACGCAGAGGGATTCTTCCGAAGGGACCAAAACGGTCTCGGTAGCGAGAGGCTGATGGACATGCTTGAGAAGGTCCTGACGGAAGGACAATTTCATGTATTAAAGCGTGTCTACCTGAAGGGAATTGTTGTTGGATCAAAGGAGCGTGGTGAGCCAATCGGAGATGTACCTGGAGGTCGGTTTATGAGGTTTCTTCAGACAAAGGGGATTACCTGCGAGGCGCGACTTGGGGAAGGGTATTGGTTTCATGGTGATGATGGTATGGGACCTTCTGCTGAATGGGAAGCGCGCGATGATGTTTGGGAGGAGGAACTTTTAGCACGCGTTGATGGTCAGCTATAAGACAAGAGTGTTTTTCAGATAGAGGCTCTATTTGCTGGCCCCGCAGCGCACACTGGTCGTCCTCTCGATGCAAACAATCACATCATCAATCTATCAACGTGGCATTGACTGCTCTTCACTGTATCGGCGAATCTTGCTGTCTAGGGCCGTTCTTGGGGGGTTCATGCCATGCCCTATCAGGCTAGTGTTGTAGTATCCATGGAGATTAAGTTATCATAGCTCAGGTGAGCGTCGCGATGAGAAGCTTTCTCTAAATAAGTTGAGACAAGAGTATGGGAATGGGAGATCTCAAGCTTGCGCCGTTTATAGCTGAGTACCATCATCATTGAATGCAACTTTAAGCATGATATGATTTGACCATGTCGTCAGCAGATTTTCTACCATTAAAACGATGCCTGTCCCCCCACCTCTAGCCCTGCACGAACTGACACGTCTCCCCATGCTGATCAACTAACAAACCTCGGGTCAGCATCTCATTCGTTCGTCTACGCCCAAATCTCGTTATTACAATTCGCCGAACCCCCCAAATATGGAGTAAACCAGTTTATCTTATCATTATTTCCCCCGACCGAAAATTCCCAGATTGTTTTTCGGTTTTCTCTTTTTCCCACATAGATAGACTCTGCGCTATATAAGCTCCCGAAAGCTAAAAGTACCCAACGAACAAGGTCTCTGCTACAAGACATAAGGATCGAAAATGTCGACACCGCCAGCGGCTGCGACGAGCCCGAAAAGCGAAAAAAGTCCTGCCAAGAAGACTGCGAAAAGTCCCTCAAAGAGCCCCTCAAAAAGCCCCCCTCAGCATGCGCAGGCGAATGTTGCAGATACCGGCATCCTGGAACCTACGCACTGGCAGCAGCTTGCCGAGGTGAGATAAGCATGACAAACCAACCTGCTTATGGGTTACATGTTGGTCGCTTACATGCATGTTGATGCTGACTTAATCGAAGGAGGAGAACGCGAACGCAGACGACGATGCTCATTCGCTGAGTGAAGAGAGTCTCGCGTCCTCGACCGATTCAGTGAACTCTAGTATTTTCGAATACCGAAAGCTTCACGGGAGGACATATCATCGGGAAATTGGCAGCTCACAGTACTGGTAAGATATTTCGGTATGCATTCGTCATGTACCGAGGCTCACTCAAACAGGGCCGCAAACGATGAAAGACAAAGTGAACTGCTCGATATCAAGTAGGTTGAACCACAATTTATGTTCAGAACGACAACTAATTTGCAATAGCCACCACTGTCTGACTCTGGGCATTGGAGGAAAGACGCACCTCGCGCCTCTTGACACTGAGAAAATTACAGTGAGTGATGAATGGAAGGCCTCTCAGACGTGTTTGAAAGCTAACATATTTAAAAAGAAAGCGCTTGATATTGGAACAGGCACTGGTATGTGAAGTATGATTCGATTGTTATATTTGTAGCTGACATGCCATTTAGGTATCTGGGCTCTGTAGGTCTCCAGAATGTAATCTTGAGGACACACACTGACCCCAGGCAGAGATTTCGCCGACGAACATCCCAACATTGAGGTTATCGGCACTGATGTATCGCCAATTCAACCCTCTTGGGTCCCACCGAACCTGCAATTGTGAGTCTCCCGAGCCAAGTGGACGCCCCCCATTGCGCGTATTGACATACTTCCAGTGAGATCGAAGACTGTACCCAAGAGTGGACATTTGCGCCCGACTCAGCCGACTACATTCATATCCGCTGGCTCATCGGCAGTATCCCCGATTGGTATAAATTCTTCCGCGAGGCCTACAAGACCTGCAAGCCAGGTGGTTGGGTCGAGAGCTTCGAGCCATCAGGCATCATCACCAGCGACGACGACACCGTGAAGGAGAGCTCTGCACTGGGCCAGTGGGGTAAACTGTTCATCGAGGGAGCCAAGAAGCTAGGTGTGAGCTTCAGTATATATGAAGAGGAGCTACAGCGAAAAGCCATGGAAGCTGCTGGCTTTGTTGATATCCAGCAATTCGAGTACAAGGTAAGTAGCTCATATTTGGAGACGTGGACGATGACTGATACCATCCTACTGTAGACTCCGATTGGCGGCTGGCCCAAAGATCCAGAGCTGAAAGAGCTCGGCCAGTTTGGCAAGCTTGCGTTCCTTGCCGATCCCGAAGGCTTTGTCCTTTTTGTCGCTAATACGATCGGTTGGACTGAGTCGGAAATCCATGTCTACCTTGCGCACGCTCGGAGGGAAATTCACTCTGGCAAGCATCATCCTTATTACAAGCAGCGGGTTGTCTGGGGCCGTAAGCCTGAAGAGTAATCGGATATTCTGTCCTTGGGTGCTCGGGATTCTTACATAAGAGGAATTTTGGTGGTGAGAGGGGTCCTGTCAGCGGCGAGGCTGGCATCGCACTACAACTCACAGGGTCTGGTTTAGTTGCTGGTAGTCTTTCATTTAATACACTGGCCACAATCTTCGAGACTTTCCCCGGTTACCTCAAGTTGTCGTGGGAAGTTTTGATGCACGTAAATTATTGATTCATTCATCCTGAATCGTCAAGCTCGGCTGTGATCGTAGCCCCGATTCGTTATTTTGAGAGAGGTCCCCGAGCTACATTCAACTTGAGACGGAAGAATTACCAACATACCCGACACTAGCAATGATTACAGTATCGTAGCCCAGAGAAAGTTATGTTCCTCGGGGTTTAATTTATCAGCTAGCTGATAAATGAATAACGGTATCGGGCCTTGCTTGTCGTATATCTGAAGTAGTTGCGGGCTCGAATCGGCCTCATTGAACCAAGCCAGCGCATCACTCCCAACTTACACTTCTGTTTGACACACTACAAAATATTAGCACAATGATGATTCCTGAGACCTTCAACAGCAAAGTCACCATCACTCACATTACAACTGCAACTGCGATTGTAGATATCGATGGTGTCAAGTTCATCACTGATCCCATATTCGACGAAGCTCCCCAAAGCCATGACCGCTCACACGTGGCTGGTTTAAAGCCGGGCGAGTTCTTTCTTACGCTCCATGAAAGTCCCGCTATATCAATCAAGCAGCTCCCCATCATCGACTGCGTCTTGCTCAGTCATGAAGATCACATTGACAACCTGGATGAGACGGGTCGTCAACTCCTCATCGGCCGGAGAGTCATTACTACGCCTGACGGTGCAAGGAACCTATCTGACTATCCTGGCACATGCGCTATTGAGCCGTGGAAAACCTTGGATTTCCAGCTTGGAGGCGAAGAATGGTGTATTACTGGTGTTCCTTGTGTCCATGTCCCAGGTGGCGAGGTCACTGGCTTTCTTTTACATAAGAAGTCCTTCGGTACGAGCCCAGATGGTCGCCCAAATGTCGTTTACTTCACTGGGGATACTGTATTCATTGAGGAAGAGTTCAGGATACTTCGCGAGAATTATCACGTCGTGGTAGCAGTCACGAACCTTGGGCAAGCAATGCTACCAAGCCCAAAGAGCAAGACTGGTTTCGTACAGATCACTATGGGAGGTGAAGATGCTGTGAAGATGATGGAGATCTTGCAGGCTGATATGTTAGTCCCTATGCATTTTGAGTCGTGGACGCACTTTACCCAGGGTCGTAAGTCCCTGGAAGTGAGTTTCAGCTCTGGGGGGTTGGTGGATAAGATTAAATGGCTGTCTTCTGGCAAAGAAGTTGAAATCATCTAAGTGGCTGATGATTGAGGACCCTTTCTCAAAGCAAAACAGATTTATGACATTCATTAGTAAATACTCAGGTAACAGAAGAACAAAATGAGTAGAGTTGAAAGAGACGTGAAATTATTTTGCTACAGCATCATTCTTGGCGACTGCTGTCCCTTCCTTTCATGACCGAGCAAATCCAAGATCCTCCAGATGACACAGCAACAATTCGGCCTGCGCTCGCTCGCCAGGTCCCAAGACCGAGCAGCCTCCCGTTTGCGACGTGATACGTACCCACCAGGGGATATCGAACCATCCCTTCTGAAGCACGCAGCACGAGATCGTAGCTACGCGGGGTTATACGTCTCTGTACCACACACAGCTCAGCTGAAATCTCACTGGGAGATGTAAGAGTTTGGAGAAGAGATGTCCATTCGGGTGCCGTGACATCGTCTCCGAAAATGATGCCATTACCTTTGCCACTGCGGATCGGTTTGAGGATGTAGCCGTGTCTCAACTCGGGAGAAGTAAGGGACATCTGCAGCACATCCTTCAGCTCTTTCGAACCAGGAATTAGTGTCTCCACGATGCCGAGACGCAAGGCTTCACCTTGAACTGCGGTGACTACCCCCCGCGCCACCAGCTGCGGAATCTCCTGTCTGACAATGCCCAACATCCGCTTGTCATGTACGAGAAGTATTGTTCGCAAATCATTGAAACACCGCAGGCTAATTTGTCGTAGCATTTCCGGCTCCAGAGCGAGGATTTCCCGTTGGTGTAACTCAAGCCCAACTTGATGTATCTCTTCGCAGGTCTCACCATGTAGAGACACAAACCTCCAGGTATTGGGTATATGGCCCTCGCGATCGTGTATGACGCAGCACAGCCGGAACCCGCTTTTGCTACGTGCATCAGGGAATAGTCTGAGATCGGCTGGCGCGATGAGCCGTGGCCTTAGGCCGAAACGATGCGAGACGGCATCGATGAACATGTGTATGTCGATGCCCTTTTCGGCACCTTTGAGAAGATGGAGTGGATATTCGGGATCGAACAAGCTGAATAGTCCTTCTAGTATCTGCTGATGTCAAAACAAATAGACGAGAGTTGCATTATCATTGTCTTACCGCCTCCGGGTCGGTTGCCGGCATCAATCCCGTCTCCGTGCTCTCTAAGCTCTCGTTGGTTGCCGCTTGGCCATAGACCTCATGCATGAACCCGTTGAAAGAGAAACGCGCATTGATCTCCGTGATGCAGTAGTTCTCTTCGCGCCCGTCGCTGTCCTCCACGAGAAAGTCTGGACGCCATGATCCCCGACACTGCGAGAACTGCGGTAGGTTTCCGATCATAACCTGGCCTTCGATCCACTGTATGACGCGTCAGCTACGGCCTCCTTCTACTCGTGTATCAAACAGCGATGATTGACGTACTTGCAGGAGCTCCTCCTCCTTGGCCTCTAGCGGCATACGCTCTGGGAACCGTGCATCACTGTCACTCCACCAGCGTTGCACAACATCTGTGATGGCCAATGTCAAAGCTTCATGGAGATCCTTCAGCTGCTCCTGATGATGTTGACCCACTAGTACCGGTCGCGGGCATCCTGCTGTGTACGAAGCCTTGGGCCAGAGATTTGCAGGGCATCGGTTCAGGAGCTTTTCCTGCAATCGAGCTTCCTCACTGGAGAAGGATGCCACATCGAAGGTTTGTTGCGATATGGACTGAACCTCTCCATGAACGTCCCCGATGTGGATTTGTGTAAGTTGTTCAGATTGCATAGTGAGCGAACGGATTTTCTCATGTGAGTCTAACCTGTGAGATGGTGAATCATATTGCCTGAGAGTACTTATCTTTATAGAGGGGATATCAGATGGACAGAATTGACTCTCCTCTTCAGCCTGCCCATACCGACATGAAGATTATCTTAGACGTAACTGTGCTCTGAGACCAAAAAGCCACAACGAGAACGGAAATTGTGTTGATACTGCGGCAGCCATAGAGTAGTCGGGTTCAGCTAGAGTTTCAGAGAGTTCATTCTGGTACGTACTTCGATTAACGTCGATAATAAGCTCATCGAACGGCTCTGCTATCTCGAGATCTTGTTCCATCACCCATCCTGCCATGTCTTTTGCTACGATGCATGGACTTTCGCGTCTTACAAGATTCGGCGCCCTTGGGCCGACATATTCTCGCCATTTCATTCGATCCCATGGCACACTACAGCGCAGTCCTCGGGTTCTTGATGCACCGGATGTTTCTTGGGCTCGTGATCCTGGACATGTTTGCGAAGTTGCAGCAGAGCTTCAGACTTCCGGTCTGCTCAAGATCCGCCTGGGCTTTCCTGATGACTCTTGCAACTACCTTCGGGATCTTATCCTGAGTATGCACAAACAGCATGGTCATCGCTTGCCAATTACTCACAGTGCGACAAGAGGCTGGTTTTGGGATGTGCGACCTAAAGAAGCAGCCCATCCAGGAGCTCATCATGCTCGGTCCGAAACTATGAGTGAGTTCTCGTGGCACACCGACTGTAGTTATGAGGATCCACTGCCGAGATACTTCGCGCTTCAGGTCCTACAACATGATCGGTATGGAGGTGGCACACTGTCTGCGATGAACGTAGCTAGCCTCATTGGGTTTCTATCACCGGAGACACGAAAGGCCTTGATGGCACCCGAGTTCCGGATGGAAATCCCACCCGAGTTCATCAAAGAGCCTGCGAAATCATTTATTACTGGCAGCATTCTAGCCCCAGATCCACACTCGACCAATATTCGCTACAGACGCGACATCATTGCACCACTGACTACTCGGGGTGCCAAGGCATTGGAAGAGCTGAGCACTGTATTGGTGCGACTTGAAGTACAGGCGTCCTCAACCATGCATATAAGGTCGTCGGACCTGCCAAGGGGATCAATTATCTTGATGGATAACCGCCGATGGATGCATGCGCGGAATGAAATCAAGGATCCAGAGCGCCACCTTCGGAGGGTGAGATGGGATGCACGGCCATTCAATATCCCCAGTCATGATGGCTAGGACGGGGAAGGTCACAGCGAACCAATCGTTCGAGTAGGGCAGAAACAAACATTTGTTCTGAAACAAGGTCGTTCTCGTTGATCGCTATATGCCTATTAGTAGATACTGCTTCGCATCACGCAGGCCATACGAAAACTCTGTGTAGGCTCATATGCAGAGTAAACATCAGTACGAGCCAGATCTCGGGTTTGAATGAGACATGTTCGCCCTTGACACGAATAGCTCAATAGAAGAATCTGTTGATGTTCCAATGACCTTTTACGTATTCAGCCTCTCGGGAGATTTTGACCAGTTCCCCGCACTACTCTTACGTCGATTCTCTTGCTTATCGTGACACAAGACATGCACTAGCCCAGTGATTCTCGGGGGTCGTTGGGCACCCACTTAGGTCTCAATGTCAGAGCAGAGCATAACGAAGATGCGGACTCAGCCATGTCTCGGGCATGGCTCTCCCGAGATGTTTGACAGTTTAAGTCATGTCAGCCGTAGGTGGACTTTGGAGGCAGCCTTGACCGATGCCATGATAAATCACGCTTTCAAGCTTCTTGATCACTACATGTAAGATCAAAAGTCAGTGGAATGCTTTTCATGATTAAATAATCTCATTGGGAAACGACTGCGAAGACTACCTCGATACAAGCCGTCGATACCCACAGCTAAAATACAGAATGTCGCCCAGCCCAACATATTCGTTGGCAGACGTGCTTGCTGTTGCACGAATGCACCCATTCTACTGCTCAGCCCAGTATCCACCAGATGAAGATGCCATTCAGGATGCTAGGGAGGAAGCAGCACAGGATTTCGAACAGTTTGATCTAAAGGCATGGCCACTGCTGCAGAAAAAAGACTTGTATGTGTCTCGGGCCTCTTCGGGACATTGTCTGACGGAATCAGATATACTGTGATTGAGCGGCTTATCAACGATACCGAACCGGGCAACACGTACCGCCACAATGTCTACACCAGCGTGACAGGCGGAGGAGGAGGTGTATCGAAGCCTTTGTTCTTCGCAACTGATGCGCTTGAGAACCGTCGGCATAGAGCTCTATTTGGCGAGTTTCTCAAGAGACTCGGCATCATTGAACATGGGGACTGGGTCTTATCGACACATCACGGCGGCAGCTTGTACAGGTATGAAGAAGCGTCGCCATCAAAGAAACATAACCGCTTACATCCTGCTAGATCTCTTGATTTAACACTGGAGATTTTGGAAAATGCCGGAGCTTCTGTGCTAGCTGCTGGGCATCAATGTCCACCTGCTACTGTGGTACAGATCCTCCAAGACTTCAACGTCAACGTTCTCACTGGCGACAGCAGTCAGATCATATCGATTGTCCACCAGATGTCAACCATATCCGATATGAGGGAGCGGATCAAGATCAGAAAAGTCATCTACACATCCGAAGGGCTTTCCATTATACAAAGAGCGCAAATCTATAAAGTCCTTGGCCCGGTAGCCATATACTCCATGATCGGGAGTGCAGAAGCTGGGCCTTATGGAGCAAGCAGCCCTTTTCTCGTGGATTTTGATCCTTGCTCGAACTCAAGTGACTTCGTCATTGATACGCGAATGACAATCATTGAGGTTCTCCCTCTATCTTGCACGGAGAGTGAAAGCGACGGGATCCCCGAACCACTGCCAGACGGAGAAACAGGTGTCATTGCACAAACGGTACTGACACGTTTACGCCACCCTGTGATACGCTACATAACTGGCGACATCGGCTCCCTCCATTCTTTACCAGAACAGGCCGTTGATCGCATTGCCCAACATGATCTGTGTCATTACCGAGTACTTCGCCTGCGAGGTCGCGATCGTCGCTTCAGCTTCATGTGGGATGGATGCGACTTTCAGTTCGACAAACTAAATGAGATCTTATCTGATCCCCTGTCGGGGGTTCTCTTGTGGCAGGTGATACTAGACAAGATGCAACCGTCACAAGAAATCTCTCTGGAGATTCGTCTGCTGAGCGGCCAGAGCTCGGGGGATACTGTGCACTCTCAGAACCTTTTGGAACGCCTGAAGGCATGTCTCGATGTCAGTGTTTCGAATGAGCACAAAGTCAAGATCACCTTTGTAAATGATGTTCTTGGGTTTGAGCTGAGTGGGACGGGCCGAAAGGTTGCTCGGTTTGTTGATCGTTCTTTGTAGTACAGACAATGGTTTGGCAAGTCATAATAAAAGATCTAGTTAGAAATCTCAGGAGATTCTCTACCATAAATGGTGAAACACCATGACTGTGTGCTCTGTGATGGTCATAAAGAGGAACTGTGCACCTGCTTTCAATTCTGTGAAAGGACCGAACGCGAGGTACTGCGTTTAGTGGTCAAGAGGAGGCAAAAAAGCTCAAGACCTTTTTACTATTGGAAAATAATATTCTTTTCATAAAATGCCTTGCGGAGATTACGTTTGGTATCACATTGATGCAGTGGTAGCGTAGTCTCTTGCTTCAGTCCCCTCTCATTTCAGACTTACTTTGGACCTCCCGTTTGTGATTGCCTTGTAAGGTTACGTTACACGATTTGTTTCCGAAAGAGCAATCTCCCCAACACAGGCTCTGAAGCGTCCGCTGTTCCTGCCTCAATTCCGCTGGGTCAATCACTCGAACCCCAGACATAATCTCCTCAGGGCTCAGATCCTAATATCCAACTCACCATAAGCTTAGGGCCGAGTCATCATAAGCTTAGGCAAGTCACCATAATCTTAGATAAATCATCATAAGTTTAGGAGACTGTTTTTTGTTCTTTATTCGACTATCCTTTTCCTCGGCACAATGAGTGAGACTAATGCTAGCAGGAATTGGGTCTACCCTAATTCCCTCCGAGCTCTCCCTTTAAATGAGTCGCATATCTATCCACCGGGGACACCTCATGTCAGTAAGGTTGATGGTGGCCGTCACCTGTGCTGGAACTTACGCTTGCTAGGCGGTTAGCTCTTCGCTCCCAACCTGGGAGTCCGTTGTCGGGCTCGCGAGCGCAGACAAGGCGGTGTTGGAAAGAATTGATTACAGCTACCCAAGGTATGTACATACGCTGTGGCCTATGAGACCCCGCCATAACGACCGACGCTATCAAAAGGTTCTTCTTCTGTAAGCCCGTCAGATCCCTCATCGAACGTGTCAGAGAACGGTTGGATTTCGATTCGAACGACCTGGCCTGCTTCATCTTTCCGTCTGCCGAGGAAGTCAACGACTACGTCGCACAGTTGCAGAAAAAGAACGCTGAAGTCCATCACATCCGCTTCTCCTCGGCAGTGTCAGCGAACGATTACCTTGGTTTCTCGGCATTGTTCGTCGCCCCCGATTTTAAGAGATATGTAAGGGGGTTTTGGGTGAACTTTGGTTCCGGAATTACCACGCGTCACGCCGAGCATTGCTTGAGGTATTTTGACCAGCTCATCTCGGATTCTCCTAGGGTCAAAACCTTAACTGCAGAAACATCCCCCCACGATCGATCATCCGAACCCTGGATCCAGCGGGGCCCTCAGGATCTTGAAGACCTAAAAGCCCACATTGCTCGATTGGCTACTTCGGAAAAGGACCTGAAGCCTATCCAGGCTAAAGATGTGTTTATCTTTCCCAGTGGCATGAGTGCAATTTACAACGCCGCAGAATCGATCGCGGTTAACAACCCGGATAGCTTCGCGGTTGCCTTCGGGTGAGCTCGATATTCCCCTGACCCTAACCCTAACCCTCTTTAATAGAGAATTTCTTGATAACCGTTTTGCTTTATAGGTGGATCTATCCTGAGACAATCGAAAATCTTGTTCGGGGGACCTGGAAAGGCGTCATACCCCTCAAATTAGGCAATGAAGAGGAGTTGGATCAGCTTGCGTCTACATTGGCAACCAACGAGCAAATCACTGCTGTCTTCTGTGAGCTGCCGAGCAATATCAAGCTCACTTCACCCAATCTCTGCAGAATTCGACAGTTGGCAGACAGGTGCTTTACCTTTGTGTTGGGGCTAAAGCCTCTTTTAAACCCTCAAATTACTCACAGGCAGACAGGTACGACCTCATAGTTGTTTGTGATGAAACAGTTGCCAACTTTGTCAACGTCGACCTCGTTCCCTACGTCGATATCATCACGACGAGTCTGACCAAGATGTTCAGTGGAGCATCAAACGTGACAGGAGGAAGGTCTGTGGCCCCATACCAAACTCTCAGGCTCGATAGCAGGACAGCTGACAGGCCCTGGTTTAGCGTCATTGTCAACCCTAATTTTGGTCATTATCGCGAGCTACATGACGCCCTCAGAGATCGGTGTTCATTTACGACATGCTTCCCCAAGGACCTCGCAGTACTCAAGCAAAACTCAATCAACATGGTTGAAAGGGTACAAAGAGCCAATAAAAGTACCGAGATCGTCATAAAATGTTTCGAAAAGCACCCTTCAGTCGCCCGCGTCAACCATCCATCTCGATCTGCGACAATCCAGAACTACGAAAGGCACCGGCGAAAGAATGGAGGATATGGCAATGTGTTCAGTGTGGTATTTCACAACCCGGAGTCTGCTCGGCACTTTTACGACAATTTGGATATTTGCAAAGGCTCGAGCTTTGGTACGAACTTCACCCTCGCCATTCCATTTGTCCAGCTGGCGGCATACGATACGCAGGAAAAGTTCGAAAAGTACGATCTTCCGAAGCATGTTATCCGGATCAGTGTTGGGCTTGAAGATCCCTGTCTGATATGTGACAAGATGGAAGAGGCATTGGCTAAAGTTCAGATATTCGAGCAGAGTCTTGAGTCTCAGGCTTGAATCATTGAGGATGGGTAAGGCCATGTAACAGTAGAGCTACGGGTTCTTCAGTTACGGCATGACCTATGAGCAGGCAATGGTTTGCAACTTGGAAGCATGTTATAACCTTGCTAGAATAGCTGATTCTGTTCATCAGAACGCTCTAATAATTCACTAGTATCAACACTATCTTGGCCCGCAACTCACTCTCTGCCTTTAAGACTTCACGACCACAGTATCAAATGGGGACGGCCTCCAGTCTTGTGCTCAGGTAGAAGTCCAATGAAGCTGCTAAGGCATAGTCGTGGTCTGTACGGCAGGCCAAGCTCGGGACAAGGCTCTGGCTCTACCTTTTCAACCTGATGCATGTTCCTTGAGTTGAAGAACCACAGATCTCCAACATCCGGCTTGACTACGACATTCTGACGACCGTGGATAATTTCATCACGATAACCATAGGTGTCGGGATCTCTAAAGTTGAGGCACTCTTCACTCCACTCAACGTCATGGACCCAAGTCCTGCCACCTTTTACGGGTGCCATGTACAAGTTGAATACGGCCTGGTGAGTGACCTGACGAGCTGGTTAGTTTTCAGAATCCTCCGAAGGATACATGCCTCGTCATAGAGGTCGTCGATAAGAAGTGGACGTACCTGGTTGATGATCCAGTCCTCAGTGGCTGCATCATACGGTGTCCAGTCGCAGTGAAGGCAGGTGGAATCATTCAGAGCACGGAAGTTGCCTGAGAAGTATGTCTTGCCCGGCCCTTCTGATGCACGAACAATCTCGTAGTCGGGCAGCAATGCCCGAAGAGTTCCAATGACTTTCTCCCAAGCATTGACTCCTGTCTGGTCTGCAACTTCTTGATGAAGCCCACTCAGAGACTGTGCAACCTTGAAGTACTCTTCCTTTTCTATCGACAAACACCATTAGATCACATTATACAATAAAAGGAATTTGATCTCACATACCATTCTTGCGATTCTCAAAGTCAGCAGCAGCCTGTGCCTGATACTCAAACTGCGCACACCCAACCCTCTGCAAAAGAGGTCCAGTATAGTACCTATACGGCGCAATTCTATGGCTCAACGCCTTCTCATGAGCAAAGCATTCCTCACGACCAAGGAAGCCAGGCTGCTTGATCACTGGTGTCCGATTAAACAAGACATCGAGGAAGTTCTCTCCCGAAAGCGGCACAGGTGCTGTTCGCTTCCACTTGGATTGGTATGGGGGTGCTGCCCTACCGAGAGTTGGGAGGGCGGGGGAGAAGGTCTTTCCTGCAAGAGGGGCTCTGGAGAGGGTCCTTGCTGTGGCGGCGTATTGGGACATGATAGGTATGCAATGCTGTATGATATGATGAAAATGGGGTTGTTTTACTGGAGGCTGTTTGATGTCCTGGTGTAAGCTCTTATAGTATGAAGGGCAATAAAGGCGACATTCAACTGCCTGATAACGGGTTTCTTACTTAAACCGTAAAAACGGGCATTAGTTCTTAATAATTTAAGGAAATAAAAATTTAAATAAATACTAAAACAGCCTATTAAAATAATTAAAGATATTATTAATTATTATACTTTTGATTAATTTATATAACTATAAATATTCTTTTTACTTTAACTATTATATATATGTCCCCTTAATAAAGCTAATTATTAAAAATATTATATTATATAACGTGGTTGATAAGCTTGCCGACCGGAAAGGTATGCCGACCAGCTTAACCTATACTATAAAAGCTAATTTTTAAAAGGCTATAAATACTTCAAGCTAAGCCTAAAATAGCTAAAATTAAAAGTTTATATATTTAACTATATTATATAGCTATATTAGTAATAAAATAATTCTAGCTAATTTCTTTATTTCTAGTATTAAAAAAGCTTATTTACACTGTATGACTTAGTATTTCTATATAAAAGAAATTAGTTAGAAATATAAAAAAAAATATATATTACTTATATAACCCTAAGAAATTTAAGTAAATTTATTTAAGATTTTTATATATTTTATTTAAGGTAGCTAATAGCTATAGGGTAGGCTTTTTTTAGTTATACAGTGCCCTGATCGGCATACCTTTCCAGTCGGCAAGCTTATCAACCATG